>JALPQI010002016.1:0-94005 GCA_025490895.1 Thaumatotibia leucotreta
TTTACTCACATAGCACAAACGTAATTTTTTTATTTATCTACTAATGTAAATACCTGGAAGAGCAGGAAAGTCACCGCAGGAAGGAAGTGTCATACTCGTAGTTTTAATTTAAGTTCATACTATGTGATCCAGTATAATTATTCTTCTATGACATAGCTATTCAGGGACACATCCACACATCGTATATCCCTTTTAATGTATATCAGTAGATATTAAACATAACTATTATTACAAATTATTATAGCGAAGGCAAATATAGCGAATATAGCGAAGCCGGGTTACATTAGCCATAGGGGGTAAGGTAACATTGCCCACTCAAAAATTCATCTTGGCAAATTAATAATTGAATTAAAACAAAATTATTGCTTATATCATTTACCTATGCTTATTAATGGCATCTAATATTTAGTTAAAATATTAGATGCAATCTTTATATTTATTTAAGTCAATCAAAGCGGTTTTTTTCTTGTGGGCAATGTTACCCTTTAGAGCTACTCTAACCCGACTTTCCCGGTACAATAATATCTATACAGAAAATCGTGCATCGCTTGTTCTTCAATACAAATTACAATAGAACGAACAGTAGTCAAGTGTATAGGTATGTAAATCAACACTTGCCCAATATTTATGTAAATACCTAACCTAAAGGCACTGGTATACTCAAATAAAGAAACCCGTCATGCCTAAAGCGTATAGAATATTTGTCTTTCATTGTTACTTACACATTTGTCAACCATTTTCGTTCTTCAGTAGCAACAAGTTAAGTAAACCGTAAAATCGCCACGCAAAGATTACACGCCGAATGACGCAAATCTGCCGCTAATACCTCTTTATTTACATTTCTCACAGCCGATTATCGATTCATTCGATGGACAATCGATAGTGAGTGAATGGTTCTGTCGTTGAGTGGTTTGCGAATGATGAGCGTGTAGCGAACGAGCATTGTTCTTTTTAGGGTTGCATTATGCCGTCCACTTGTAATGGTTGACAGATTCAGAGGCGTTGTTAGTGAACTTTGCTTTGAGTATTTAGACTAAATCACACTAAATATACTCAAAGTGAACTTTGTGATAAAAATGCGGTTACATTACAAAACAATGTCAGAAGACGGCATTATTAAATAAAGGATCGTGTAAGTAAATGTGTATATAATTTATAAATTTAGGTGTAAAACTGACAGAAAATGGCTGTTTGTACAGTGGCGTTCAGAATCGCATGGACGATTTATGAATGAATTCATTCATAAACTGTCTATGCAATTTTGAACCCGACTGTACCTATTTATGCAGTACTACCTGACCTGCCTGTACCTGTATACTAACCTAATCTAACCTAACCTATCATACAAACACGTTTCTACTACAAACTTAAAGATTTTTTATATCTTGGGACATCTTACACAAATAGACCTAATCCAACGGTAAGCTCAATTAAGCCTTGTAATGTGGGTAGGTACAGTCAAGGGCATTAATACCTATATATACACTTCTCCATACTGATCCCTTACAAATGTGTCTATATATTAATGCACTCGACTGTACCTACCAGGCGACGATGTTTATGTATAATAGATAGATAGGTTCATATAGATATCTTAGATAGGTACTTAAAAAGATACCTATACACAGCCACGACCAAGGAACTAGTAAAATAAGTAAATACATAATAATGCTCTCGTCGGGATTCGAACCTGGAACCTCCAGCTTCGAAGGCAAGGCCACTAACAACCAGGCTACGCAGGCTGACAAAATATGAATTTCAAAGTTGTGGGGCCCTATTCGACCTACCGCGATAATCGAAATAAAGAAACCTGTCAAGTATCAATGGGAGAATTTTTGGCTTCCTAAGAAGCTTGGGAGTTTTAGGTGGCGAAATAAAAAACAACTGCATTTTTACTGTTTCAATCCTTTTACAAGATATTTTCTTCAGTTACCGCGAGGGTTACACATGAAATAAAACTATGAAAACGGATAAACTCGCGTATTAACTAATTTTATCTTCATTCCGACGTTCATCCGCAGACCACGAACCCTGTAAAGTGTTCGAAACGTCGGAATGAAGTTAAAATTAGTTAGTATGCGCGAGTTTATCCGTTTTCATAGTTTTATTTCCTTTTACAAGGTTACCTTTATTCGAGTCTTGTATAAGTTACCTACATCGTTACGTGCCTGCATTAGTGCCACATCTGAAAATATAACTATGTGGTAAAAGTGACCATATTTTCCTGGAATACGCTACATCTTCCATTAAATTCGATTTTCTGCCCTCCGGCCGGCAAACAGCACTTTTCCGGCCGCTGCGCTAAACTAAGTTGCCGCCTGCCGGCTCCGTGGAGCAGAAATAGTACATTACTATAGAGGCCGGGACAAAGAGGGTTGACGGCCGAAGATATATATACGACGATAGGTCTGAGGCAGGCAACCCCATATTTCCGACCGAGGTATGTATAAATGGGAATGTTATCCGAGACATTTCCCACTTAAACGGCCTTGGAATGTAATCTTCTATTTCAAATGTGGCCGTATATATAGCAGGCACGCACTGAAAAAAATAATTTGTTAATGGTAACCGAACTTTCGTCAACCTGTAACTTAAAAAAAGTGACGAGCGAAGTAAGGCAATATCTTACCAAAATCAGTTCGGTTAATTTTCTACTAAACAATTGATGTTGTGTATTGCTAAACAATATTAGTTATATCGTGTGAAAACTGTCTGTTGTATATTACCATAAGTTCAGTTATATTTAGTTTACAATTCAGTTATTGTAGACGTGCTGTATGTTGATAACAAATTTACTGTTTGTCAAAATCTTACTGAATTCACAACTTACTTTAATCAAATTTTCTGCTATACCTACGCCTAAACCAACTGGCTCAGTAATGTTTAACATAACTTTTTTGTTACCTATAACCAATTTAGAGTATTATTTTAAGCAATTTGTTTCATTATATTTAACCAAATTATTTGCCTGCATGTAACCAAACGAATAGGTTATACACGACAAAAATACGTTGTTCATATACAGCCAAATGTTTAATTATTTTGACCAAATAGTTTGCCTACTTCTAACCAAATAAATAGGTTATACATGACAAAAATACGTGGATCATATACAGACAAATATCAAATGAGTTGTAAATAGGGCTCACTGCCTGTATAAAATCCAGTACATCTCATCGTCACCTTTCTTATCCCCTGGGTGATGAGACGTTCTGGATTTTATACAGGCAGTGAGCCCTATTTACAACTCATTTAACTACAAGTAGGGTGTATAATGTATAAGCCACATCGATGATTACCCAAAAAGAAGTAATACTAAACGAGCAAAAAAAGAAACATTTATTTTAATTAACTTTATTAATTGTAATAATAGAAACATTCAAATAATAGAAACATTCATAGTCATTTATAAGAACGGTATATTAATCAAAATAATCAATCAATCAATAATACAATCGCGAGCAAAAGTACTTTTTGCATCACTTTATAGGTTTTCATTGCACAGAGTATCTTTGTAAACCAATTTATTTTTCTAAATTATTTTACGAGTAATTCCATTATTTTGCTTGATACATTAGCTTCAGAGTCTCTTTGATTACAAGGAAAATGAAGAAATTAAAATTATTTGGTTTACAAAGACATGACATGGTTTGAAATGTCCTTATGTAACCTTCTAATCCCCATTCCCGAAGGTAGTCTCCGAGGGTGTCTGCTGGTGGAGGTACGACTTCCATTTTGGAATATTCAAGTAACTTGACATACATAATGTCATACACATCACACAAAATACAGATCGCCAAGAAATGTTTATATTGTTTATCGAGATGAAATCGAAGTTTAGCGAGATGTAACGTAAGAGAAGTGAGTACAAAACAACACGATGAATCTGATTGCCGGACGGACACGACGAGTATAATCAGGTTTTCCGCGGTGCGGGGGAGGGGGAGGGGGGGTGTAACGCAACACAAAAAAAGCGTTTGGTTATTTCTATGCTAAGTATTGTCTATATAATGAAGTACGTTTGGTTACACATTGTATTTTATTTGGTTAGATAAAGCGAATGGTCTGCTAGAGTAGCAAACCCGTATTTGGTTTTACTCTACTAGACAAAACGGGTTATATGTAACAAAAATATGTATTATAATAGCAAATCATTGTTGAGTTAAATCTAAACAAATTTATGTTATGGATAATAATATCGTCTTTGTTAGAAGCTAGGACTTGGTTTTTGTTGCATATTGTCAATGCTTACTCTTAAATTAGACCAAGCGGTTTACCTATTTAAATAAAATAAATAAATAAATAAATAAATAGTTTTGGACATCTTTACACAAATCGACCTAGTCCCACGGTAAGCTCAATTAAGGCTTGTGGTGTGGGTACCAGGCGACGATATATATAATAAATAAATACATATAGATACTTAAATACATAGACAGCCATGACCAAGGAACAAATATTTGTGATAAATAAGTACACAAATAATGCCCTCGCCGGGATTCGAACCCGGAACCTCCAGCTTCGTAGGCAGGGTCACTACCAACTAGGCTACGGAGGCTGACAAAAAGTTTACCTATTTACATGTGAACACTTGAATTTGTTTACTGTTTTCATGTAAGACGTATACAAGCATTTATTTACGAATAGCCCAACTTAGAATAACATTATCCGTTTGGTTTTTAATACGCAAACCTGTTTGTTAATAGAAATTAACTTTAGTAACGCCATACCGAATTATGGTTAATGATGAAATAGCCAAAGTAGCGACGACATGTGTTCCACAGCTGTAAGTAAATAATAAAGTCCGCATAATTAATTGACAGCAAATTAAATAGTAGATACTTACAGATACATTACTGCCAAAGCCGAGAAGTAAGGTCTGCAAAGAACTAATATAAAAGAGCTACTTGGGCTCAAAAGACAAAAAGTTTGTGCAGTAGTCAGAACTCTAACTGGACACTGCAAGTTGAACAAACACATGTTTCTAATGGGTAAGAAACAAGAACCGACACGCAGGTTCTGCCAGGAATCAGAGGAAACTGCTATGCACATCCTCTGCTCCTGCGGACCACTAATGTACAAAAGAAGTATTCACCTAAGTAGGCAAGTACTTCAACCTCACGAGGTACAGAATATTACAGCCCAAAGAATCTGGAACTTCCTAGACTCAACGGGTATTAGTAATGAACTATAAAACAGGGCTGCCACAATAGATCGCAACCGGTCGATACGGCAAATTTTCTAGCCCTTATCTACAATAATAATACAAGGTCTGCAAGCATTTTCCCGGCTGAAGCTTGTATAGTGCTTTTCTCAAACTTGTAATCAAATAAAAAAGAAATGTTACTAATCAGTTTCATGACTTTCATGTATTCCAGTCTGTCATACTTTGAGGTTTAAAACAAAAGAAAGGTGCTTTGCAGGCTAAGGCCTGATATTTTGTATAAAATTCCTTTAAATTATTGCTCGCTCATAGAAATTGATTTGAGGTACCTAAGTATAAGTAAGAACGTCATGTTAGTTTATAATTATATTATGTGGTCATGTAAAGTAAACATTTCATTGCAAGTTTGAGAAAAAAACCTTTATTAACAAGTTGTTTGTTGTTTGATTGGCGTTTGGTGACGGTAGTAAAAATAGGTACATTTGTCACCACCCAAAGTCTTTCCGTGGGTGTCGTAAGAATCGACTATGGGATTGAAGGGTCACTGACCATCCATTTAATCAAGATTGATAATGAGCAGCGTCATAGTGGACCCACTACAGCAGTGTTGTTCACTAAGGAAACCGCCTTGCTATCAGCGCTGCGGCAGCGCCGAGCCTAAAAATGGTATTCACTAATGCACTTTAAACGACACTAGCGCTCGGCGACGAATGCGGCGTGAGCTGGAACTACACTGCGTCGAGAGTTACCGCCTACCTACAGTTCGACGACGAGCTGTTCTTCGTTAGTGAATTGAATACCGTTTTTCGCAGCGCTGCGCTCTACGTCGAAGTGAAGGCTGTTTCGTTGTCGAGCTCGTTGATGAACGCAGCGTCGAATGTGTGAATAAGAGAATAGCATAGCTGCAATCGCCAACTCACTTAGCCAGCGTGACGATAATGGTTACCTCCTAATGCGTATACCAGGAGAATATTTAATAGGAGAGGACTAAGTGCAGCAGTGGACTGGCCTACTACCGCGAAAATCGAAATTCGTAAATTTCGAGGATTTTTCTCTGTCACTCAAACGAAGACGTCATTAGAGTGAGAGAGACAAATCCTCGAAATTTACGAATTTCGTTTTTCGCAGTAGGGCCGCTGAAATAGGCTGATGGTGATGTATCTTTGTCAGCCTCCGTAGCCTAGTTGGTGGTGACCCTGCCTACAAAGCTGGAGGTTTCGGGTTCGAATCCCGGCGAGGGCATTATTTGTGTATTTATTTATTACAAATATTTGTTCCTTGGTCATGGCTGTCTATGTATTTAAGTATCATGATGTATCTATACCTATTATATAATATATAATTATATTGTTGCCTGGTACCCACTTACCCACATCACAAGCCTTAATTGAGCTTACAGTGGGACTAGGTCGATCTGTGTAAGATGTCCCAAGATATTTATTTATTTAATGGCCAGACGGGTGCGTGTGCACGTATGCGTGACGTCTGCGTTGTAGCGACGCAAATGTCATAGTAGATGTCACACCGCTTGCGTGGCGTGCACGTGCGCGTGACGTGCAGGCGGTGTGCAATCTACTATGACATTGCCGACGCTACAGCGCGCACGTCACGCATAAGTACGCATACGTGCATGAGCTACACATGTATGCGGTATGGCTCTGCCTTAAAACTTTTTTCGATCGGTTGATTTGGAAAGACCCTAATACTCAAGATAATTGTAGTTAGCAAACCTCAAAAGACGTATCGTATAAAGTAAACATAATAAACTCAAATCCTTACCGGCACTTTATTAACAAACCATTTAAATAGATTCAATGTAAATAAAGAACAGATTATTCTGTAACATAAAGTAAAGCAAAGGACTTTTGTACTACATTTTGAAGTATACTGAAAAATGTACCTTAAAACTGACTGCTAATGATTTACGTTTAAACTAACTGCTATCATAATTTCACTCTTATTAAAAACCAATTCTTTTTTGTATTTCCAGCTTTAATGTACAAATAATAAGAGACACATTCTGATAAAACATTTTTCATAACCTAAAAATGTAAATCCTTTATCGTAAGGATTATCTTCCACCCACTACAATGCTGCTCAAACATCATTATGTCCTTCAAAATAAGGTATAATTTTGAATAATCAACTGTATACTATCCAGAAGTATACAAGTGAGTATACAAATTACACTAGCTACGCAGAATTGAACCTTCTTGAAATATTTATAAAGGCTTATACATGTGAAAATATATTTATCTATAACAAGATGTCATTGTGCTTCTGATTAGCATTACGCCGGAAACGGACGAGTAGGATGAAAATTGTTTTTTTTTTCTTTTTTTTTTTAACAATGGCGGTAAGTCCGGACGTGTGACTTCATTCAGCCGGCTTGAGACGAAAATGCCGCCGTTTCTAGGGATTATACTTTTAAAAATGGAAGGCTCTAATTTTGAGTTTGAGGAACCACTTTAGACGTACTATACAAAACTGAGTAGTGTACACCTTGAAATGGAATAAATATAATGTAGTGGAAGACACATTCTGTTATCATAAGGAACTCAATACTCATGTTTGTATTATAATAAAAGAACTTCACTACATAGTATAAAATAGTCACTTTTTCTGTCAATATGTTCCTTTGTACGCTTAAATCTTTCAAACTACGCAACGGATTTTGATGAGAATTTTTTAAATAGGTAGAGTAATTCAAGAGAAATTTTATGTAGGTATAGTACCCGTGCGCAGTAGTGTCGTCGCTAGTATGAAAATAATCGTCGTTATAAGTATGTCGATTGCAAAAAGAATGTACTTAGTTAAATAAAAAGGTGTTTAATGTAAACAGAAAATGTCTTTGCAAGTAGTACCTATATCGATATATATCTACTTGCAAAGCCATGGTACGGTTACAGATTTATAAGTAAACTGAAATTTTAAATACCACAAGGGCCAATCTAACCAATCTTTAATATAAGTGAGGTTAGTTATGTTCGTTTGATTTAATGTAGTTTTGAAAATAAAAAATATATACACAGAGCCAATAATCAATTTAAAAAAAATGCTCGCATTTCTGTCACATCTTTTTTGTTTTCGAACTCTTTAAAATATAAATTTTATTCATTTATTGTTTTTTTTTTTATGTTCTTGTATTGAATAGGTATGGCAAATAAATACAGACGTAGTTACTCAAACTCAAGTTTTAATCGATCAGCAAACACCAGTGGCCTCATCGCGAACTTCTACATCCGCAAATTTCGAGATTTGTCTCTCTCACTCTAATGTCGCCTTCATTAGAGTGACAGAGAAAAATCATCGAAATTTACGAATTTCGATTTTTGCGGTCAGAAACCCTTATTGACCGCAATTCCTTTCATGCATTAGAACGTCTTGAACAGCCAGTTTTTACATATCCGGTCTTAACCAGTTATTACTACCGGTATAATCCTAGCCAAGCCAACCAAATCTTTGTAAATGATACAATGTTTAATCAGTCAAGGGTCTTAGAGCAGATGCTTTCGGAAGAAAGTGAACAGCTTTATTTCCAAAAAGACGCACATAGCCAATGTTCGCCATATTACGACAAACATTTGAACCAAGTTCGTGTCCAATACGACGTTTTAGGTTTGAAAAGATTTATAAGCCTTTACTTTTAATGAAGTGAGTTACAGGTAATCCCTAGTTTTTGCGCTGGCGTGTGTTTGGTACAAATATTTTGTATGGATTTTGTTTGTATGGAAGTAACGGTTCATCCATCGGCTTATACGAAAGCTGTGCCTTGGATTAGATACTTTCTTCATATTCAATAATATTCTGAATGCTTGAGGACGTACTTAAGTGCTAATAAGTTGCTTTATCTTTCATACGAGCGTGCCATTTTTAAGGTTCTTTTTTAATATAACGAAGGTAGACAACTGAGCTCTCAGCCCACCTGATGGAAAGCGGGAACTGAGGCCCATGGACATAGTGGCCAAAAATCGCCTATGCGCTGCCTACCCTGAGGACTTAGATGGATTGGCCTGTATGCCAGTAATTACACCGACTATCTTACCCCCAAACCGGAACACAATACTAACTATACCAGTAATTGGAGTTCGAGGCCAACGAAACTACGACAGATGCGTTATTGTCAAATCTGTCAAAGTCTCTTATGTCATTGTCAAATAAAGTTTTCAGGTTTCCACAACCTTTTTGTTATTTAATTAATTTATTTAAAATAATTCCTAATAAAAACATTATATACCTCCGTAATGTTTGTACGGGTGTACTGCCATTTGGCAAATTATGTTTCCCAAATATGACTTTCCAAACAACTTATTGCAATAGTCTCATTTCCCAAACAAATCTTTAGCAAAGTTACATTTCTCATTTTATTCATTTGGTCAAATTATTATTTTGCAAAGTTTCACTTCGTCAAAATTTTATTAAGCAAATGCTTATTAAGCAAATGTTTTATTTTGTCATAAGTTAAAATCCAAAAAAAAAAATTCCCAAGTTTGATACTTCGCAAGCTCTACTTATAGCAAAAGCCTGGCAAATTATAATATTATTTTAAAGTTCGTATCCTGTATAGACCTATACAGGAATTTCGTACTTTTTTGCACAACCCTTCACTTGAACTTGCCTGGAACAAAAAACGTATTTCATGAATAATTGGTATCATAATAAATGAAGTGAGAAAATAATATTTTTTATTGGTAGGTACTAAGAAAGCACACATAGCCACGGATAAAAAAAACTATATTTTTATTTTCATTTTCATAAAAAAAACTATCCCAGAGCCACCGTTAGGTACGACGACGAGCGAAGCGAGGAGGAGTGTTAGGTGAAACTGTGACCATACCGACTGTTTTGTTATTCCCTCGGCATTGCGTTCCCTCGTCAGTTTCATCTAAATTACTGTTACTAGAACCCGACTTTTAATTGTTTATCAACATAATATAAAACCCCGTGTGAGATTTTATAAAAAAAAAACATAAACATACCTATATAAAATTCGCCTCAAACTATATCCAAAAACATTGGTAATTTGCCAGCTAAACCATCAACTACATGAAAATATGCATTTTAAAAAGTTCCAATTAAAATAAAAACCAAGCCCAAAGATAGAATTTCCAACCATTTAGTTGGGAAATAAAACGATTTCATAAGATTCAATTGGAATATGATCTTTCGGCGAAATGACTTGATGCGAAAAATTGGTTGCGATGTAATATTGTATATGCGGTATAAATCGTACAGTGTATTCATCCTTACTTGTCTTATCATGTAAACAAACCACAGACCAAGTGAAACAAACAAAACGTCAACGATGATCAAAAGACAATCACTAGTGATTAGAAATGTCGATATAATGAAATGTCAGCGATAATTTCACTGCTTAGGTACGTAAATAGAGGATTATCGATTTTACATCGTCTGTCAGGAAGAGAATTAATTCGTATAAGATTATATCAAAAACTATGGTTAAATTTCGAGGATTTAAGAAATTAGGAGGAAAAAAAAACATCCCACATCACCAATTGGGGAGGTACCCAAAAATTTTTTTTTTTTACTTTTTATTGTATCACTTTGTTGGCATGATCAATATGTATACCTGTACCAAATTTCAGATTTATAGTATTAACGGCCACTGAGCTAAGTATGCTGCGGAAAGACGGACATAGCGAAACTATAAGTATGGGTTCCGTTGTTGCCATTTTTGCTACGAAACCCTAATAAATTTTGGTAAATTACTGCAATTTATTTTAATTGCATTTTCCTCGAGTTATACTTAAAGTATTAATATCGATATATTGACATGCCAACATTATGGTACATAGACAATCTAGACATCGCAATGTCACATCAATGTCAGATGTTCTTAAAGTTATCTGACCGTAACAGCATTTATTGACGAAAATCTTTACAGAAATGATATTTTTCAGTGCTTTTTTGAGTGATTATAATACTTTGCGAGTTTAATTAAGTATGCAACAACATTTGACGTGATGATTAATGTGTAATTGCAGAGAAAAGTGTGATAATGTTTTCAAAAAGTGTTTGTTTACATGATAAGACAAGTAAGGATGAATGCACCTTATGCCATACAATATTTTGGGATTAAGTAGTATGTTACGCCAAACGATGCATTTGCCAAAAAATATTTTGGGAAAATAAAAACGACCAAGTAATTATTTGCTAAACAATCGCTTGCCAACAAAAAGGCTTGCTAACTGTAAAATTGCGATAAGTAGTTTTGACAATTGAATTTTTGCCAAATGAAAATTTGGGAAAAATAGTTTGCGATGTGATACTTTGGGAAAAATTATTTGCCAAACATTAGTAAACCGTTTGTACGCCTTTTTGTTTAATATGGCTGTCACAACTAGGATTTTCTTAAAACATGTAAATACCTAAAAACTTTTTTTTTCTCTTAACTTACATAGAAATGACAAAATTTTCTTGTAAAGAACTTAAAATGATAAGAGCCAACGCTTCAAAGCCTATTTTAAAAAGAAGTTGAATTACCAGTGAACACAAACGACAGCGTGCCATATTTATTAAGACAGTATGGTTAAATTACTAAGCCCCCTACCTTATTACGGGTTAAATTATGGGAAAGAAATTTGGAAATGTAAAATGAAAGCATTTTTTGTATTTTATTTTTTATTTGTCTTCTTCATCACTTATCCTCCTGAGTGGTAACTTTTTCAAAGCTGGTCCCATAGTAAAACTTGGCTGTAATCATAGATCCTGAAAATATGATTTTGTATCATTCATTGTGTTTTATAACATTTCACCCAGTATATGTCATTTGGAATTAAATTTTTTGATGATGGGGTGTATAGCGAAGCTAAACATGGCTGAACCAAGTGGGTCACCTTGTTAACAACCTACGGAAGAAAACAAAACGTTAGATCTGTATGATAATTTAAATGGAGAACTATAGCACTGCCAAAGAAATTTTCTCAAACATGCAATGAAATGTTGTAGTTACGTGCCTAAAAAGTGGCCGGGAAGTACCTCGTTGCCGGCCTAGGCCGGCAAGTGCCTCTTTTTTAATTTTCATTTGACATAGGGTTGTGACCTGGCATCTTGGCTTTTAGCCAATAATTATCTGTAAGTAATATTAGTATTAAAAAAATGATTGGCAAATTTTTGCAGTTATAATTAGGTATTTAAATTATATAATTTAAAATAAATGTACAATAACTACTCAAAATAATATTTAATAAGCAGTATTACACGGCACGATCCGTCGGCCCCGATCATCGCATGCGATTAATTGGACCCAACCGACCGCGTCGTCTAATACCGCTTTTTCAAAGTAAACATTTGCAACTTTCAAACAGGTCAATCTTAAAAAAAATGAGGTGTCGGTGTCGTATTTGACTTTTGTTGTGTTTCAAAGACTTAATTATGTAGTTGACTTATAATTTCTTAGAAAGAAGATACATTTTTTTGTTTCATTTCATAGCATGTTTGAGAAAAGCATTATACAGGGTGTTTTTTTTTCGACCGTTCAAATTCTACGTAGTGAATGTGTAGGTCATACTGACCAACTTTTACTATGGGGACAAAGTCGATATCGCGAAAAAAAAATCAGCTGTTTCATACATTTCGACCGGCGTAATGCCGCCAATTTGTATGAAACAGCTGATTTTTTTTTCGCGATTTCGACTTTGTCCCCATAGTAAAAGTTGGTCAGTATGACCTACACATTCACTACGTAGAATTTGAACGGTCGAAAAAAAAACACCCTGTACATACCTCGGCCATGAAGAGACGGGTTGCCGTCCGAATACTATCCGGCCTCGCTTCGCTCGGCCGTCTACATATATTCGGCCGGCAACCAGTCACTTCCCGGCCTCGGTAGTAATGTACTATTGTAGGTCAAAAGAATTTTACGAATACGAAATGTGAACATAAAACACGCTACAATATATTATTCTGCAATTTTCTAAACGTATGCAGAAATAGGGTTTTAATTTATGTGTAGTTAAATTGCTGTACCAAATGTTATTAACACCTGAGGTGATACCAACTTTGTTACTAATCATCATCATCATCATCATCTCAGCCATAAGACGTCCACTGCTGAACATAGGCCTCCCCTCTGGACCTCCACATGTACCGGTTAGATGCGACCTGCATCCAGCGTGTCCCGACGACCTTCACAAGGTCGTCTGTCCATCTTGTGGGTGGACGTCCTACGCTGCGTTTGCCTAGCCGTGGTCTCCATTCGAGCACTTTTCGACCCCATCGACCATCTGCTCTGCGTGCAATGTGGCCTGCCCATTGCCACTTCAGCTTACTAATCCGGAGGGCTATGTCAGTAACTTTAGTTCGCCTACGGATCTCCTCATTTCTGATTCGATCACGCAGAGAAACTCCGAGCATAGCCCTCTCCATAGCTCTTTGAGCGACTCTGAGTTTAGAGATGAGGCCGATGGTGAAGGACCACGTATCGACGCCGTAAGTCATCACTGGTAACACACATTGATTGTAGACTTTCGTCTTAAGGCACTGAGGTATGTCGGACGAAAAGACATCGCGTAGTTGTTAAATAATTGCGGATAATTAAGTTTTTATTAAAATATCCCATATTTACGTGAAAATAAGTAAATAATATTGTTTCTATATATTTTATTTTTAATTCTTTAAATTACCAATGAATAAGATATCTCAACGACTGTTTTTAGAAAATAAGGATTTACTATTGTAAAAACATTTCATTGTTGTGGGAATATTTTCGTAGATTCTTTGGCCTCGAACTCCAATTAGTGGTTTATTTAGCGGCAGGTTATGGCTTATATCGTCATAATACCGTAAACACCGAGAAGTCACATTATGAATGTTTTTTTCCAAAAGCTGTATTTTCAGATGGAAGCAAGCCGCTTTGCATGGTGATTGCAGACATCGAAATAAATTATTTTTCCGAGGATATTACAATTTCATCTCTTAGGAGGCTGAGAATAAGCGAGGACGTATAATAAAATGAAAAAAATCCTATAGTCCAATATTGATAAGAAGTATGTCATTTTAAAGAGAATCAGGTACGTAATTCAAAGGCAAACAAAATAAAAACAAAATATATTATCTGCCAATCATATATGTAATTTGGGGTAAACAACGAATGAAATGTTTTTTTAGTACAGATGGTGTACTTTTTAGGCTCTAGTGCGAGAAGTGTGTCATTTTACGTCAGGTTCAAAACTTCGGAGGGCCATCTGTACTAAAAAACGTCGTACCAGACACGTGCAAAAACGAAATTCGTAACTCGTGTTGATTTAAAACACTCCCTATCGGTCGTGTTTTAAAACATCGCCACTCGTTTCGAATTTCATGTTTTTTGCACTTGTGTCTTAATGTACTATCCCCACCTCGGACATTAGGTGATCTTGGTCGTTTTTCTTTGGTATGTGACATCTAATATTTATAATTTATATAGTATTAAGTAGTGTGACTACTGGAGAAAAATTAAAAGTACAAATCAAAATATTTAGTTAATCAATAATTTGATTTGTGTTTTCGCAATACGTTCAGTACTATAAGAAATTTAGCGATAGAAAAAATCTGCCAAAATATATGGTAATTTGGGGTAAACAACGAATGATTTTTTTTCTTGAATCACGGTTAGCGAGTAGTAGATCTGTCAACAGCTTCAGCTGGGCATGCCATGCGCAAGCGCTGTTCTCACGGAACTTACCCGCGGCCTGCCAATTGTACTCGAACTTATTGCGTATTGTGCAATTGTTGTCTAGGGTTGTCGACAGCGATGTCTTTGATATTGAAGGAACGTCTCATCATTATCATCATCATCATCAGCCTATGTTAGTCCACTGCTGGACGTAGGCCTCTCCTATTAACTAGACGCAATAGGAGGTAAATGCCCATAATCGCCACGCTGGGCAAGCGGATTGGCGATCGCAGTAATGTGTTCACTATGATGACGCTGCTGCCCATCATCAATCTTGTAAAATGGTCAGTGACACTTCAATCCCTTAGTCGACTCTTACGACACCCGCAGGAGGAGTTGGGGTGGTGACAAATGTATTCTTACTGCCGTCACCACACGGCATAAGGAACGTCTCGTATAAATATAATGAAACGGTTCAACTCACGTGTATTAAATACTATATGAAGTAGCAAGCATCGAGTTTTCTGTTCATATACAGGGTGGAAAGGGACGACGTTCCTTCCCGCTACCGACCGAGTCCACCAACCATTACGATGAACTTTCAGTATGGGACCAACATCGAAAGCGTAGATGGAAAATTGACTTTTTCATACTATTGAGCTCTAACTAATCACTCACTTTGTATGAGGGGTTAATTTTTTTTTTATATTTCGATGTTGGTCCCGTACTGAAAGTTCATCGTAATGGTTGGTAGACTCGGTCGGTAGCGGGGAGGAACGTCGTCCCTTTCCACCCTGTATAAGAATATAGAAAATTAAGTTTAGGTAACGTTAACTTTCTATACATTTCTGTAATAACTCACAAATCTAAATGAGAAATACCTTTTCCATAGTTGTTTGCCAACAACGTTGTGTAAAATCGCTAAGAAACAAATTGCCCTGTTGACAACCCTGACGCAAAACTAAGGAAGTAAAAATCAGTACAGGGGTGTGAGCGTGACCTCAAGTCACCCATCTCGCACCCTCATCTTCCTATTTCTCCTTTTTGTCCATTGTTGACGTATCTAGAGCGTTGAAAAAAACGCAATAAATATCATTGAATTGTATTTAAAAGGGTTTTAAATTTAATATCGGATCGATTGGGGTTGTTGGGAGACAATGGCTGCGAATTGAGAACGATTGAACGATTTTCTGCAATCATTTTAGGGGTACGTAAGATTCTGATAATGTTAACCGAGAAACTAACAAAAATCATATTATGCGTTAAACGACAGAGTACCTACCCAAGTTTAACTAAATCATGGCAACATTTTATAAAATAACCTGTTACTCGTAGATGAAATAGAATACTAATTTAGAATTACTAAGCACACTGGTTTCTAAATGATTACATTTAATTTAAGATGCCTTTTCATTGTAGAAGGCTAATAACATTTGCATTATGTTATTTACCTTCTGGTTTATTACCATCTTCAAAAAAGGAAGAGGTTCTCGAAAACCAATTTCAAATGACAAGAAATAATGAATTCGACTGTTTTTCTATATTCTATCCGGCTCGCTCGCACCAATACTTATGCAAGTACGAGCGAGATGGAGAGAAAAAAAGTCCGCGTTAATAACGTAGCTGCCTGCTCATGTCACGGCTACAGAAGGTTTTGTTTTTATTTTGTCCATTTTCATCATTTTGAATTTATGGGTAAATTTTGGGTGACTTCCACTCAGAATCACGAGCTCTTTCGATCTCAATGGGCCAAAAATAACTCATAGATGTTTTCCTTTTTTGTTACCATTTTCCATACATTTTCTTTGTAACAAAGAGGAAATCCGGGCATTGTTTGGAAATTTGGGGACATTTTTTCCTTTCATATTACCCTCGAATTCAACATTATAAAATGGACATAATAAATAGAAATGCTGCACAGAACCCTTTATCAAATTCGCACGCTCTCCCTTGCCGCTTTTCGACAGATCGTCTTGACGTTTCGTTGACGGATCGTCTGCTCAATGTGCACCTTGTTTCATTTTGCTTTCGTTCTTTGTACTCGTTTTACTACAAAAGCATTGCGAACGGCGTGGCAATGTTTTTTTTTAATATACATTTGATGTCGTTTATTTTTTATTTGAATCGTATAATACCCTAGGCACATGATTAAAAGTATTGCCGATTTGGCACTATTTCAGAGTTCTTTCATCGGAGTATATTAGAATTATTTACTGTATAATAATTCATTTAATTTAATATTATGATTTAGATAAGTATATTTATAGGGTTTTTATATTTATGTTTTTTTACCATTTAGATCGTAAATATTATAAAATTATAATTATACGTATACATAAATGTAATAAAATAGGTAGTTATTTAATTTTTATATGATATAAAGTCTTAACTTCACGAGATTTCGTTTACAAATAGAAATCTTTTTATGCGCTTGTAACAAATAGATGAGTAACATATACCTACTTATTTGTAATAATAATAATCTCAATACAAAGAGCTCAACGGGATTCGAACCCGGGACCTTCCAAGTCTATCTAGACCTTCACCAACCCCGATTAAAACATATCTATTACATTCTATTTATTTTCTACGCCTGGAGAAAACGATAGTGATCATTTTTATCTGACGAATATGTGTCAGGTTAGTGCAACAGGAAAGGCCTGTAACGGCTCTTAAAATAGACTTTATTTGTTCTTCAATAAAGTCCATTTTAAACACCGTGACAATATACCTATCTCTTTGCACTGACACATATTATTATATCTATTCGGGGATTATGATGGAACATGCCTTAAAGGTGGATTTACATCAAACGAGCGAATGCTCATTCTATCCCCCACTCTACGAAATAAACGAATTTCGACGAATAAAGTTGCATTTAGACCAATGCACCTTTATTCGTAATGCTAAATTATTATATTATTTATTATTATCTCCCACTCTACCCACTCTACGAAATCCACGAATTTGGACAAATCACGTTTTGTGTAATGAACGAATTTCGTAGAGTGGAGGATAGAATGAGCGAATGCTCGTTTGGTCTAAATGCACCTTTACGTTTTGTGTAACGAACAAATTTTGTAGAGTGAGGATAGAATGAGCATTCTCTTTTTGTTTAGTGTAAATCCACCTTAAAAGACGTCAAAGTTGACTGTACCATCTACATGGTTAACCTTAGTTATGGCATTTTAATGATATTATACGCATAATAAAGATTGACTCGTCAAGGTAATGTATGCAAAGTAATAAGTTTAGCATACTAAGCGTTGATTAAATCGACATTATTAAGCATTCTTGATATATCCTTGTTTAGGTGCTAAAAACAAACGTTTTGTATATAAATTGTCAATAAATTAATAGGCTGCTTAATGCTTAATATGTCTATCACAAATAAAATTAATTTATTTTAAATACCTATTTTTCGATTAAGTACCTATTTGAAATAAAATAATAGTAAAGGCGCAATGTACAAATTTACTACCTAGTAAATTTACTAAGGTCAGTGTGGCTAAGTCTGGCATATTTTATTTTGAAGGAAAGTCCGTCATATGCATCTTATACTGTTCAATTAGGGTCGGAAATCAGTTGGTAGACGGACTTTCCTGATAGACGGTCTTACCCGCATTGGCCTTACCTATTCAATTTGTTTCTATACCGAATTATAGTATAGTATCGTTTATATATAGTAAAGTAATACACGAAATTAAGATATTACCAGAAACGCCCCATTATCACTCAAAAACAGTAATAAAATTAATTCCGCTCTCCGCGTCTCAATCGCACAGATTCTGCATAATTCCGCAATAACATTAAATAAATAGATACATTTAGTGACAACTCCATTCTCCCCGACTTCCCCTAAAGGGTTACCAACCAACTTATTTAATGCTCACGGCAAAATGTATAACTACTAAAATTTTGTACATTTTTCACTTAACTCTTAGACGGTGGTGCCACTCGTGACTGTAAACATAACTTTGTGTTATGAAGTAAAGATGGTTGCATAGGGGAAAGTGGGCGGAACAGTGTCAAATTTAATAAATTACGTGGAAGATAATGGTTTTGCTTATGGATAACATATTTATTGTGCTTGGGGTCGTATGAACGTATGTTTTAAGCGTTCGTGACAGATATGAGGAGACTAATAATGTAGAAATGGAGCTGGTTGATAAATGACAGGGGTTTGTGTAGATACGAATATATCTACCTCTATACTAAATAAGTACATAGGAATATATATATAGGTAAAGGTACGTATAACTTAATATTTGTTGCGGTAGAATCATAGGCAAATTAAGGTGTAGATATATCAAAATGCTCAAATATAATACACATTTTTGCACTTGACCTTGACTGAACAATTTTGTTCTTTAGGTAATTTTTTTTTCTGGACTGTCTTAAGAAAAAACGTTTGAAAACTAAATGTATTAGCAGACGTGTAATCGTGTAATTCGTGTATACTTACTTAATAAAATATCTGTGTATAAAATGACCAAGCCAGGGACCGCTGAGACAGTATTGATAATTAAATCGTTTATTGAGACATGTACCTAAATAAGAACCTATACATATACCTATCTATCATTTTCGTAGGTACTTAGGCACTGCATTCAATAAAACGTGAACACAACACAGGTTTACCAACAATTTAAAATAGTACATTACGACACAAGTGCGAAAAACATGAAACGAGTGGCGATGTTTCAAAACACGATCGAAGAGAGCGTTTTAAATCGACACGAGTTACGAATTTCCTTTTTGCACGTGTCTCGTACGACGTTTTTTAGTACAGATGGCCCTCCGAAGTTTTGGAACTGACTTAAAATGAGCCACTTCTCGCACTAGAGCCTAAAAAAGGCACCATCTGTACTAAAATTAAAAAATTGTGAACCAAAATCTGTTTACGTTAAAAAGTAATAATACTTTCTGTAATGTAATGAAAAGGATAGTATTATAGTTATGAGGGTTTTAAAAAAGCGATCAATTCATAAACCAATAGACCGAAAAACAGTATGAAGTAAATTATTGTTGCAATGGAGACGCTTTCGTTTTACTTATAAGAAAAAAAAATCCACTTGGAAAGTTAGAACTACATACACTCGGAGTGTAAATGATTCTAATGAGCATTGTGAACAAAATGTCAACCAAATGAGAAATTTTGTGTTAGAAATAGAAAAAGAGGCATCGGCACAGACATAAAAATGTAAGTGTAAGCTACGAAAAAAATATTTTTCATTTAATTTTTTTTCAAATAGCCTCCCTGTTCTGATCACGATCAGCAAAAAGGTTACCTATATGTATATAATTGGATCGTCTTCGATTTCGATTTACAAAAATATAAAATTCATAATCTTTCTTAGATAAGTACTTAAATCGCTTACCGTTAATTATATATTGACACTGACAGGTCGTAGCCACTCGGATCGTTTCACAACTAGGAGTAAGTACATTAGTTACATTGACTGTTAGAATGAAATAATATTTTCTTGGGTTACCGCGAGGATTACACATGAAATAAAACTATGAAAACGGATAAACTCGCGTATACATACTCGTGGACATACTCGTGGCAGACCACGAACCCTGTAAAGTGTTCGAAACGTCGGAATGAAGTTAAAAGTAGTTAATATACGCGAGTTTATCCGTTTTCATAGTTTTATTTCATGTTAGAATGAAATGAAATTAATTCCATAATATATTTAATTAAATATTTTGTACTGTCACTACTCGAAAACGATTGCTAGTTTATTATTACCCGTTTTAATATAAGCCCGCATGATGGTAACACACTGTATAATGGTAAATGTGTATCTATTTCATATAGTCAGCATCAATAGCCTAGTTGGTAGTGACCTTGCCTACGAAGCTGGAGGCTTCGGTTTCGAATCCTGGCAAGTGATTTTATTTATGAAAATTATTTTTTCCTTCGTCGTGGCTGTGTATGTTTAAGTACCTATCTATTTGATTTAATCTATTTGTGTATATCTATTATATGTCTCGTCACTTGGTACCCACATCACAAACTTTAATTGAGCTTACCGTGGGACTAAGTTGATTTGTGTAAGAAGTCCCAAGATATTTATTAATGTGCAAGTATATTTTTGTCTCTTTTTGTAGTGTATATTGATCGGTATACTAATTAAGGTACCCATTGAAATTTCTTAAAAAGTACATTACGCGAGAGTCTTAATTTTTAGGTTTTATAGCTTTTATCGAGTTTTAAATCCGAGTTACCCGTAATTTTTCGGTAATAAACAACTAGCTGTAATAAAATAACTATCAACGGTCAGAGGCGCGCAAACCGTGCCCAATCAAACAAAGCGTTGTCGCAACAATAAATAATTACAAATAATAAGTGCGCCGGCGCATTGTTGCCATAAATAATACCCATTATTTATGGGCCGTGTTTTAAATCTTATTTTATGGGAACTGCGGTCGCCCGGCTTAACGGCTTAGCAGGTGACAGGAATATCAAACATAATAACAAAACGACGTAACCACCTTTAAAACATCACTAGGTTACGCCCTTTCGTCTTAGGAACTCGTCATGTTGACAAAGATAATATTCACGCTTGGTGCTCTTGAAAATGAACTTTACGTAAAAGTAATAAGGAAGATAACGAGCGTATTGTTATTGTGGTCTTGTAGTGGTCATATTGTCGAGTACTGGTCAGGATTTTGCTACGTCACGTGATGATATGGGAAATGCAATTAGTGTCTTTTGTATTGAACAACTTACCTAGTGTAACCCGAGTAGGGTTATTCGGCAGTGTTTTATATGCGCTATCATGAGAAATATATTGTAAACTGACTTTTAACATTATATTTATTTATTTAAAAACACAAGAAAAAAGTATGGAGGCATTAAAGATAAATTATAAATAAAAAATTTGCTCCAGGTCTTGCTGGGGAGGTAGAGTGCCCAGAAGGCTGGCCGCATTGCCGCGCTGGACTGCTATGCTGAGTCTTTGCGCGAAATACTGGCCAGCCCTCTGGTCACCCGACGCCTCTATAAGGCGCTTGGAAATGTCACTTTTAACTAGTATTTATTATACTAACACTTGTAAAAGTGGGTTTACACCGAACGAGCGAATGCTCATTCTATCCCCCACTCTGCGAAACCTACATATTTCATGAACCAAAGTTGTGTATGTAATTGATTATGAAAATATTATTCTACAGACATACTGACTCTAGTAAGTATACTTACATACAGTCACGTCTGAACATATACAATTACACTTCGGAATTTATTACCAGGGTAAGAGGTTTAGATTTGAAAGCAGATTTCAATTGTGTAGAGCTGTTTTTGTTAACCTTAATTTAGTGTAACGATATTTCAGCAAATTTATAAAATTGAAAAGAAAGGCAATATCTCCGTAACATACTTGCACAATGCACAGTTCTGCATTTAACAAATAATAAATAGGTATACCTTGTCCAAAAACAAAAAAACTGATTCGTATCATTCCCACAAAATTGACAGTTTGTTTCACAAACGATCGGCAAACTCATTTCAATTAAAATATTAACGTCATCCAAGCTAAAAACACCCAAATTGACACTCAGATCCTTATCGGTACTCTAAACTTTAAGTTGGACAATATAAACTTCTATAAGAGCCCATTATTTCGTAGCTCCTATCCCATTATGGAGCATGTAGCTTTTAAAAATTAGGTTGGTTTTCGATGCGCCTTCTCAAGTATGTTTTTGAGCAGTCACTCCGTAGACGCGGAGTCACCAATCTTTTCCCACGTCTACTGCATCAATTTACAGAAGGACGTAAGTGCCGTGTTTTTCTCATGGAAATACGTCCTTTGTTGGGAGGGGAGGGGTATATAGCCGGTTAATAAAACCCTATAAAGCTCGGCAACGAGCCTGATCAGATGCGCGGGCGCTGGTGGCCGCAGTATAAGGAAGATAAACACATGCAACGCTTGCACAGTCGCCATCAAGCGGCCTACCGCGAGAAACGAAATTCGTAAATTTTGAGGATTTGTCTCTCTCACTCTAATGACGCCTTCGTTTGAGTGACAGAGAAAAATGCTCGAAATTTGCGAATTTAGATTTTCGCGGTAGTAGGCCTAGCCAAGATCCCATTCTGCAATCGTATACTATAAGCGATAAGTCACGTGTCCATAATAATGAATGAAAATGGTCACGTGACTTTTCGTAGGAATCTGTCATTCCCATACATTTATTACTTATTGCTTATCGTATACGATTGCAGAATGGGAACTTGGCTAGGCCTGCAGATATAACGGAGAGGACAGGGTGCTCATAGATATCTGAACAGGACTATATTGTTACAGCGTTAGAGTGCCTGTTCAGATATTTTCGTTTTTCGCGGTAGGGCCGCAGGAACCGGCATGGTTTTTCACTTTCCATGTTGTTATTCTCTCGCTCGCAATCAAAACCTTCGGCTGTTACCAGAGGTGTACCTCAGGGTTCGATATTGGGTCCACTCTTATTTATTCTTTATACAGCAGATGTTCGCAATATAATAAAACATTGCAAATTTCATCTCTATGCGGATGATATTCAAATCTATACCTCATTTGATCCTGTGAACACTAGTCAGGCTGTCGCAGGATTAAATGAGGACTTAGGGAATATATCAACATGGTCAGAGTCTAACTGCTTAGTTCTAAACCCTAATAAATCTAAAGTCATGATATTTGGTTCTAAGAAACAAATAAAACTTATAGAAAAACATAAGCCTACTGTTATTATCTCAGGTGACATAATAGAAAGGGTATCCGAGGCGCGAAATTTGGGATTGCTGATGGATGAGGCTTTGCGTTTCGAGAATCATGTAGCGGAAGTAGTGAGAAACTCTTTCTATAGACTCAAAGTTTTGTACAGAATTCGCGATTACCTCAACGTGGATATGCGTATTAAACTTTGTGATTCCTTGGTTCTTTCTAAATTTGATTATGCGGACGCAGTATATGGTCCTCGTTTATTAGCTAGCTCGGATCGCATGGTGCAAAGGGTTCAAAATGCTTGCGCGCGTTATTGTTTTGATATTCCCCCACGACATCACGTGACTCCTTATTTAAATTCGGGAGGAATACTTAAAATGGCATTTCGGAGAGAGTCTCATTTATCATCATTGTTGTTTGGTATTTTTAAAATCACAGAACCAGAATATTTGTTTCACAAGTTCTCGTGGCGCTCGAGTCGCACAAGCTTGCATGGTATCCGATCGGCTTGCAATGCATTAATACTTCCTCGTCAGCGTACTGCTTGCTTCAGAGGTAGTTTCAAATACACCGCTACTAAGTGTTGGAACAATATTCCTCCGCCAATTAAAAACCTAAATACCATAAGTAGTTTTAAGTTACAGCTTAAGCGTCATCTCATGGCAAAACAGAAAACGCTACCTGCTGGGACAAGAGTTGTGCCATCATATTTGATGTTGGGGTGATTTTTGGCCTTTATTTTCTTTTTTACGATTATTATTATTCTTTTATTTATTTTAAACACTTTTGCATACACTTTCATATTATCAATACTGCTGACTACGTTGCGCTTCTTAAGGTATTTGTAAAACTTAATTGAGCAAACTCTTAAGTATATATATATATATATATATATTTAATGCATTGTATAGGTTACATTATTCTAATTTCCTTGGAGTATATTATGTTTGTATATATTATATGTTTGTATGATCTTTATTTATTTTAATATGTACACGTTTCTCTTCTACCTATTATCTATTTGTTTCGTCTCATACCATACTTTATTAGGTATTTTGTATTCACACAAACAAAAAGGAAACGTAATAGAATACGACGTTTACGACTAACAGCTATCAAAGCCTCGCTATACGAAGGGTTTGCCTGAAAACCAGCGTTGCAGTAGATAACTAGTTTGCTACTGCAACTTTATGCTGAGGCAAGTTCCTTTTTGGCATCATACTGCTTTTATTTATTAATTTCTTCATGATGTTTTGTTACTCGATTATGTTAGTACTTATAAGTGTAGTTTTAAGATTAAGTTTGAATTAGTTTTTTCTCCTTGTCATGCCCTGTTATATTATTTTGTTTTATATTACTGCTCGCACAGGTTGTTCTGCTCTCCGTACATCCCGTAGGCTTAAACTTTTCATTCCTCCCCATCGCACTGGTTTCGTGGCCAATTCCTTCACTCTCCAGGCCATACGTCTTTGGAATGAGCTTCCACTCAATGTCAGAAAGGCACAGACTAAGTTTACCTTCAAGCGCATGTTACGCAAGCATTTATCTGACAAATTGCGTGATTGATTATCTGCATGGTATTTCTTTGTGGGTACCTAAATCTATTTTTTATACATACATATATATATATATATATTAGTATATTATAAAAAGTATTTGTGTAAGTATATACATATTTTCTTCTTTTTTTTCGAATATAAAAGCCTGCACCACACAAACCTTTCTTTTTGCCCAATGGTTGACTGGTAGAGAATGCCTTAAGGCATTAAGTCCGCCATTTGTACTTTTTTATTGTGCAATAAAGTTTAAATAAATAAATAAATACAATGTATTACTTACTTTAGCTTACTGTTATATTCATTTGCTTGTAATTCTTGTCTATTATTTTATTTTTAATTGTTGTTTTTGAAAACATGATGCCAAATAAAATCTGTCTATGTCTATGTCTATGTCTTATTTTTAACATAATCTCTAACTTGTATTTTTTTTAAGCATTTTTAGATAAAATGCTCGTTACTACCTCAGGTTCTCAATTTTCTCCCTCAAATTAGTTCTTAAGTCCTAATTTCAATAACTTGTGATGAAGGTATCTGCGGAAATGATATCTCAAATGAAAAATCGATAACCAGGCATGTTTTCTAAAAGGTTTGAACAAAAGAAATTAAATCACACTTCAATTTTTTTTAATGTTGTTTAAAATTGTATTTTTAATATGTTAATATGTTAATATTCCATTTTGGATCATGTACTTCAAAATTCTGTAAAAAATGTACAAAACAGAAGCTTTAATTATGTTTTCTTAGACTGTTTACACCGTACTTTAATAAAATAAAATAAAGAATAGTACGTTTATCGCTTAACTTGGTCAAAAATTAGCAGTTCATTTTAAATTTTGGGTATTATGGCCAAAAACACCAAAAAAATAATTCAAAAAAATTCTCAGACATCGTCAAAGACAACAATGGCTTAAATGGTCTATACTTACTTCACCTTTATGCTTTGCATCGGACTACCAATCATCCTGTATGAGTTGATGAAACTAATTGAAAATTAATATAGTTCCTACATATTTTTTTTTAGGTAACCGCTGGGCTAAGGCTATTTACGACTATCTAATGATCAAACAAATCCACTGTTTTCGTATATATCATTCGGGCGATGGATACTAGTTTAAGTATTGATGCTGTACTCTGAGTAAAAATAATTTATTTTCAGGTTCAGGGTTACTCTATATTCCTAGTAATATATCAGTGGCAAACAAGGATATGGTCAAGCATATTTCAGTAGCATATCGTACATAACACCGTTTTTGCGACCTGCATTACTGAGTGTTAACTGTCTACCTAACGCTTTGATCAGTCTACTCCTGCTAAAAGTCGCTTAGAAGAAACCATGCCATAAACCATCGTCATCAGCCTATGTTAGTCCACTGCTGGCAAGGCTCGGAACCGGTTTTTTTCTAAAACCTCGAAATAGCCCAATATTTAAAATGTTTTATATTCTTTATGTAGTACTCAAAATGTTATGAAATTACCAACGTCGTATTTTCAAATTACTCCGTTAACAAAGAATTGATATAGGTACTGAAGAACAAAAAAGAACGAAATTCGATTTCGTTCTTTTGTATGGAGCAAAAACCGGTATCCGAGCCCTGAGTCTACTGGACGTAGGCCTCTCCTATTAACTATGCTTATTAGCATTAGGGGGTAAATGCCCATAATTTGGCGATCGCAGTAATGTGTCCACTATGATGACGCTGCTGCCCATCATCAATCTTTTAGAATGGTCAGTGACACTTTAATCCCTTAGTCGACTCTTACGACACCCGCAGGAGGAGTTGGGGTGGTGACAAATGTATTCTTACTGCCGTCACCACACGGCAAAACCGTTTGCATCTAAACCCAAGCATATACTGTATAACTTTAATATTCGACACATTCAAAAAGCATAATTCCTGACACAATTTAAAAATAAAAAAAGGCATTAAAAATATATCCCTCATCGGAGATAACACTCCATAATGACGCGGGTCCAGGCGGTTAGAACAAACAAGATGGACTCTATCCATACACGTCTCTAAAAACGACTTAAAGACCATACAATCACAATACACTTACGCTCTTCTACTTCTGCGCAAGGGATGTATTTTCAAAAGAAAAAAGGTATAGGGTAACCCTATCCTTGTCACGTGAATGGGATATTGAATGTGTGGGAGTGCGATGGAATCGAGGTTCGACCAGGTAGACGTATTGTCGGCCACGCCAGACAGGCAGGCACCATGGTTTAATACAATTTTGTTTATGGCTACTTTCGGATTTCTTTTATAGTTTATGACGGGACGTTAATAGATTTCACTTTTACCGTTTTTCGGGTAATTAGGTGAAAGTAAGTTTTTGTTAACCCTTTTTGTGTGAATGCTCTCTATTTGGTTTAAGAATAAAATTGATACATATTTGGATTGGATAAGTTTCTAAATTATAGTTGCCGATTTGTAAGAATGAACTTTTGACAGTTATAGATTAATCCTTATTTATTAATATGAGGGTAAGACCGATTAGTTTTTCCGATAGTCTTAACGTCATATAAGGTACGTTTATCGCTTAACTTGGTCAAAAATTAGCAGTTCATTTTTAAATTATGGGTATTTTGGCCAAAAACACCAAAAAATGTATAAAAAAACGTCGTCAAAGACAACAATTGCTTAAATGGTTCTAAATGGTCTATACTTACTTCACCTTTCTAAAATGTCAAATGTTCATTCTTAGAAATCGGCAACGTATAATGGTTTTAGATGAGATTGTTCATTTATTTTACAAAAGTAACCGCAGACTTCATCTAGCATCATCATTGCCATCATATCAGCTGAAAGTTGTCCACTGCTGAAGATAGGCCTCCCTCATAGATTGCCACAATGACTGGTCTTGCGCCACCCGCATCCAGCGGACTCCTGCGATCTTCACGAGCATCAGTCTACTGGTACGTGGCCGCTACTCAAGAACCTTTCCGCCTCAACGGCCGTTGGTTCTACGGGCATTGTATCCCGCCCTCTGTCAATTCAGTTTAGCGTCTAATATACGCATTGAAAAACTAATTTCTGCAATCGATATTAAAGAAGTACAATTGGCTATGTAAAGGTTTCTGAATTATAGTTTTCCCTCATAGCCGTCGTCTTCAAGTCTTTAAGGTTCAAGAAAATGCGGCTCTTTTATTTTTATTTCCTATAATTTGTTAAAAATCTTTTTCTCTCACTCAAAAAATGATTGTTAACAAATTATAAGACATAAAAATAAAAGAGCCGCATTTTCTTGAACCTTAAGACAATGGCTATCAGGGAAAAATATAATATTCCTACCTTCAGAAAGCTTTACATATTCAATTGAATGAAGAGCCCTCTGGATACTCTTTCAATTGAGCTACCAAAATTAAATACCATTATGTAGCACTAGGATTCAATAATCCTATATAGTCTACGCAAACATCGTAATGTGCTACTGACTCGGAAATTCCGTGGTTCCTGTCCTATTGTGTAAATCCTTTATATTAATGGAATTATTAATAGAACACCACATTTCAATGTCATTATAACATCGGTACTACACACGGTCAAATTACGAAGGTCGTGACCCGGCATATGCTACTGTTTACGTCATGCCACATGTCACCATCATATATTTAATTGATTTGTTCATCAACAATTAGATTCGGACTAGAAGTTTTTTGTTGTTTTGTCGTTTATTATTAATAGGTATATTTGAAAAGTTCTTGAAAAGGTAACAAACTAGTTTTTACGAGTAGCTAAATAACCGAGAACATTGTAGGTATATTATATCTACTCGTATAATATGAAGTAGTATTGTAGGGCTATTATTTGGGTGAATCAACTTTTTTCTGTCTGTTACTACCGGGTCTCCTGAGTGATGGTGGTTTTATGCAAAATTATGTTATTTAAATTATACAAACATCCATTATTCTGGTGTTAATAAGCCCTTTCCCTGCATGTTTTCATAGTTTAATAACATACTTTTGCCTAAAACCAGCGTTACTCAGGATATCGTAAACACGGCAATAACACAAAGAAAAAAGTTTATTAAGCCATTACATTCTAAGCTTTTGACTTTTCTCTACTCATGAATAGTAGTCGGACAAAGGTACCTAGCAAAATTTTATCAAAACTGAAGGAACGGACATTTAGCAAGATTAAAAAAGCAAGAAAAACGTCTATATTTATGGCTAATTAGTGTCATATCTAAATTTAGAATAGTCAATAAGACATCAATGTTTTCAGGGCTTTTTAAACTCAATTATGTCATCTTCACAAGTTTTGTTAAAGTTTGCTCACCATAAACCAAATTGCAAAACCAAAATTCACCATAAAAGTGCGACTTTTAGTAACACCGCTACAAATTCTATCCTAAGCTCTTGATAATTATTTGTTTCTCTCTAAAAAGACACGAAAATTACATTTTCTGTAGGCATGTAACTAAGGCGTACATTAAAAAAAAAAATACTTATTTTATTTCCTTTTATTCAAGTTGCTATTTCCAAGACTCTAATCGCATGCATGATTCAGCTATCAATCTTCTAAAAACTCTCATCTCGTCCCAAATTTTATATGAGAATTACTCTTGATTCCTAGCATTAAAGTGTAAATCCGATCAAAAGGAAGAAACACATACTCGCTTGTGAAATACCGTCTTAATTGCCTTTCAGGGGTAACTGGCCTACTACCGCGAAAATCGAATTTCGTAAATATCGAGGATTTTTCTCTGTCACTCAAGCGAAGGCGTCATTAGAGTGAGAGAGACAAATCCTTGTACGAATTTCGTTTTTCGCGGTTGGGCCGCTGGACACCGGGCCGCAAAGTTAAGGACACTCCATACAGCCCAAATCTATAAAGGCCTTTCTACAATCACTTCTGAAAAGTCAAATCCTTTCACCTATCCTTAGGCATATAAGACTGTTTGGTTTTAAAAGAGCGGTATAAAGCTGGTATAAAGGATCAAAGGTGGCACTTGCTTTGCTTTGATTCGTGAAGAGGCTTTATTAGCTATTATGGACGCATTGGCTTTAGGTTTTGATGTTGGTGTGGCGGAGTCAAAAGTCAGAATTTTCTTTTTATGACCAATGTAGTAATTTTGTGGACTCAGAAAGCTTAAGTGAGTATATTCTTTTTTTATTGTACTAGAAGCACCAAAACGTTGATACTTCCAAAATGTCCTGGGAAGTGCATAATTTTGTCAAACGTTGAATAGCAATACGTTGTGGCTTAAAAATTTCAATTAATGAATAAGAGTAGGTGTCGTTCTGTAGTGATACAAGCCCCGATGCAGTGGAGTTCCTCTAGTTCGAAACAATTTTTACAAATTTTTGAATATTTTAAAAATTATCACATTATGCTAATGATAAATTGTATGAACGTTAGTCATGGTTAATGTACTACATTTCAAGAGACACAACAATCTGAAGTACGCTTTTGTTGTTTAATAAATCGATTTTAACAAACCAGTGTCTAAATTATATTTTCGTTCACCACCGTAATTCCGCGCTTATAAGCTTGACGCAACATTCGCAGTGCATCAGGTGCACCATGTCGTCTTTAATATTAATGGCGTTCTTTACATTCATTGATTATTTACAAAATTAAAAATTGTGGAAAAAATTTAAAAAAATACCTCTCGTAAAATAGTTTTTTTATTATTCTGATTTATTAAGTCCAAATATTTTATTCTCAAAGAAACTACTTTAGTACTACTATTGAATAGTGAAGGTTTTGTCTCTAAACCTTTTCCCCCGGATGAACGGGATAATCTCGAAAAACTGTCTAACTGTACTAGAACATAATATATGCATCGGGGCTTGTAGGTATTCTAGTAGGCTCCTTTCGCGCCACTTGTTTTATAATTTTATTAATTGACAACCTGTTTATTTTTGTAGCTTTTGATCGTATAAAAAACCCAAGTAGGAAACTTAAGACTGTTAATTTATAGGTAGGTACCTAATTAGGTATTAACGAATGTAACATTTATTCAGAAGCTATTCGCTTTCGCTCCAAAGCAACTGTCGAATACAATGATAAAGAAGCCTCTATTCCTGTGCGAGGGATCTGTAGACCAAAAAACTAACTGCAGGTTATATTAGAGGGGGTTTAAGCTACAGATTCGAACCGAAGAACATATACCTATTTTTTATGTGACGAAGGTAGACAACTGAGCTCTCAGCCCACCTGATGGAAAGCAGGAACTGAGGCCCATTTACATAGCGATCAAAAAATCGCCTATGCGCTGCCTACCCTGAGGACTTGCTGGATTGCCTCTATCTATGCCAGTAATTTACACCGGCTCTCTTACCCCCAAACCGAAACACAGCAGTGCAAACACTGCTATTTAGCGGCAGATTAACGGCTAAGACGGTGGTAGCTATCCGGGCGGACTCTGCACGAGGTCCACCAGCAAAGTATACTACATATTATTCTAAATATTTTACATTATCATCATCATCAGCCTATGTTAGTCCACTGCTGGACGTAAGCCTCTCCTATTACTATAGACGCATTAGGAGATAAATGCCCATAATCGCCACGCTGGGCAAGCGGACTGACGATCGCAGTAATGTGTCTACTATGATGACGCTGCTGCCCATCATCAATCTTGTAGAATGGTCAGTCACACTTCAATCCCTTAGACCGACTCTTACGACACCCGCAGGAGGAGTTGGGGTGGTGACAAATGAATTCTCACTGCCGTCACCACACGGCAATATTGAATATTTTACATAAAGGAAGCTAATAAGGAATAATAAAAGTTCCTTTAAGGTGAAGTTAGCAAAACGGCTTAATAATATAATCTTTAGTACAAACACTACATTCTCACCCATTGAGGGCGAACAGATTAGCCACCTTCACGACCCGGTTTAGCCAGAACCGGGTAAACCCGTTTTGCGGTTCCGTCCGTGTAGGGTTCCCCTCCTTATGGGTCAGTTGGCGAAATAAAGGGTTGTTTGGGTATTGGATATTAATAAAGATCCTAGTTAAGTTACTTGTGATGGAGATTTCAGTACTAGATTATAGAGAGCTATCAAGTATGACTATTGGCTGTCTGGTCCAGGGGCGTAGCTAGGGTAAAAGGCGCCCGGGGCAGGCGCCTAATTTGCGCCCCCCCCCCCCTTAACTGAACTTAAAGGGTTCCTAGTTAGTACGGAATACTTAAAAGGCTCACTTTTAGGATTCCGTAATATTTTACAAAATTCAACCTATTAGGCAGGAAAAAAAAGTTGATTTTCATCCGACTTCAAAAAAGGAGGATGTTCTCAATTTGACTATATCTTTTTTTATGTTTGTTACCTCAATGTCTGTGTATTCAAAAACGACTGAGCCGTTTATGTTCAAAATAGTTTTATTTTAAATTATTCTATAAGAACAGTGATTCATGATTTTTTTCATATTTTTGGCCCTACGGATCAAAATCACAGATCACAGTTTTTTTCTGGAGCGATTATCTCCGAAAATTTTGACTTTAGAAAAAAAACTTTCTCTCACCCTTATTCTTTTTAAGAAGAGACCTATTCAATGATAACCCACACTATACAATTACAGCAAATAAAAAAACATCTCCACTTCATAAATTGGGGACGAACCCGAATTTTTTTTTACTGTACCACTTTGTTGGCATGATTAATACGTATACATGTACAGTCGACAAAAAAGTCTCCTTTACAGCTCACAAGTGCAAACATCTTACCACGAATGCGCGATACACATAGAAACTCGGTTCATGCTGTCGGTCATGCTGTCACGTGACGCGACAGATGTTTGCATTTGTGAGCTGTAAAGGAGACTTTTTTGTCGACTGTACCAAATTGCAGATTTCTAGTATTAACGGCCACTGAGCTATGCTGCGGACAGACGGACATGGCGAAACTATAAGGGTTCCGTTTTTGCCATTTTGGCTACGGAATCCTAAAGTCAGAAACTGTCAAACATAAGAAACTGAAACTTGGTCAAAATAATAGACGCCATCATTAGGGGTGCTTACCATAAAAAAAACTCCATCTCCTACAATCAAAGATCGCAAATGTATGAAAGTCCGAATATAGCCTTTGTTCGAAGCTAATAAAATAAGTACAATTGGGATGATGACTGTAGTTAAAATAAATTATTTAATATTATGCACAACATAATACACGAAGAAATTATTGCTAACATGTAGATTGCAGTAATTTTTGTGCAGAACTTCTATTTAATAAGTTGAAAAGAACTTAAAAGAGTAGGTCATTTGGCAGTACTCAAACGTGACGTCACTTTCGAGTATTTCATATAAAATTCCATAGTGGTGATCGTTTTGACAGTTCGAAAAAAGATGCTGATTTGACTTGCCAGTCATCATGCCTATTGTACATATAGGACCAGGATCACAGAATATATAACCAGGATATAAACTTGTTTCCATACTTTTGGTATTAAAAATTCTGCACATAAGGCATTACGCGGTTAAGAGAAAAAAAAAAGTGAAATCTACAGAAAACTACTCAAAAAATACAGTTACGGACTTTCTGGGATAAAGTTTTAAAATTAACCTTTCTAGCATTTTGTGAATTAAAGTATAAGTAAACATTTTTGATTTCTGTATGTGTAAATTATGCATAAGGAAATACAAAATTTTAGCTGGTCTGGAGCCCCGCCCGTGGAAAATGTACCAATCTAGCATTTTTTTTTAAATTACGCATAAAGATTTTCTTTATGTGTTGATTATGCACAATAAAATCAAAAATGGTGGCCAATTTGGCGCCCATCCTAATTTGATTTCTTTATGCATAAGGAAATAAAAAATTTTGGCTGGTTTGGAGCCCCCCCCCCCCTGATATTGCGCCCGTTGAAAATGTACCAATCTAGCATTTTTTTAAATTACGCATAAAGATTTCCTTTGTGTTGATTATGCACAAGGAAATCAAAAATGTTGGCCGGTTTGGCGCCCACCCTAATTTGGCGCCCGGGGAAAATGTACCTTTCTAAAATGTATGCATACCTACAGATTTTCTTCATATGTAAATTAAGCACAATAAAATATTTTTTTTTGCCAATTTGGTGCCCCTACTAATTGACGCTAGAGGAAAATGTACCAGTAAAATGTACTAGCATTTTATGTATTTTCATTTTTCTTATGTCTAAAGCAAAAGTATATCAAAAATTTTGGCCGATTTGGCGCCCCCTCTGATTCGGCGCCCGGGGCACGAGCCCCCCCTGCCCCCCCCTAGATACGCCACTGGTCTGGTCTGATCAAATGATTATCCCTTTTTACTAAAAGCAAATATCAAGTTGACAAACGTATTCTTAACCGTCCTATTTTCCTGTCTTGATATTCTTTTGCTGCCCAGTGACCTAAATATTGCATACCTACACTATCATTTATTTTGTCGAAATATGGCATGAATAAATTCTTTCCATCTAGAGGTAAGTATATTATTGTTTAAGTTTTGTATACCTATGTGATATAAATGAATAAAGAGTAGCATTATTTAGATACTTATATGTCCTATATTCGTCAGTCGATCACAAATTTTTTTTTAAATCAATAAACGATTGTTTTTAAATAAATAAAATATAGTAATAATAACTTTAAAATTAAATGTAGTATCTTAATAGTCAGAACATATAAATCTATTCGTAATTGTAACGATACTATAAATCTTCACAAATCACATTACAGTAATTTCATAAGTCATCAGCAGTATTATGCTAGTAAAAGAACCAAGTTAAAACTACAGTTAGACACGTACTTAATATTGTGTTTTCACAAGTTGCTCTACAAGTAAATGCTTCCCACCCAGCACAAATCATTATCAGTTCCCTAGTTTCACCAGAACTAGTATGTTAACATAATCCTGCCCGCAAGTCACGGTCCAACGCGCCTTGAAAAGGGCAGTGGACATTGACAAATGCCGATATCTATTCGACAGAATGACAGCTTTCCTTAGGGAAACGATGGCGGATAAGACTCTTTGATGGAAGACTAAGACTTCCCTTTGTTAACTTATTGTTTAGGAACTGTAGAATATGACATTGCAGCTTACGATACAAATGTTTGGGACTAGTGACCAACCTTTGCGATCAAAGAAAGAACTTAAATACAAAAAAAGTCCGTCTAGAAAGTTCAAAAACTAGAGATCTAATTGCTATAATAACATACGCTTATTATTGACGGTGTAAGTGCATTTTAAATGACAAACCGGTTAAATACTAAATTGAATTCATTGAAACTCAGAAGCATTGATTTAAATACAGTAACAGGGGCGGAGCAGGCAATAAGACAATAACATGGAGATACAGACACTACAGAGCATACTACTGAAATAACTTTAGTAATTAAAAAAAATATGGAACTAACATTAAATGGGTGAATCAACTTTTTTCTGTCTGTTATTGCCATGGTTACGGTCGCCTGAGTCACGATGCTTTTATGCAAAATTATGCTACTTAATTTATGCAAACATACATATAGTCCATGTTTGTAGATGGCCCAAGGGTTTATTAAACACCAGAAAAATGCATGTTTGCATAGTTCATAATAAGTATCATAATTATGCATAAAACCAGCGTGACTCAGGCGACCGTAACCATGGTAATAACAGATAGAAAAATGTTGATTCACCCTTTACAATTAAGAGGGCGGCGCCCAAATTATTTTGGTACTTCAATAGATACTTCAGAATTGCATGGATCAAAATGCAGCAAATCCTACTTTAGTAGTCAATTGATGAATGACCAAGTTGACCAAAAGATTTCATATAAAAAGGCATTATGATTCCCAATGTTGCCTTCCCAGTATAGTTTAATCCATTTCCTAAAAATCGATTCAGGTACTCGACACCAACTAGAGCAAGAATGAAGCCATCGCCACCACAAAGCATTCTTTGTGAACGCAACATATTATGACGAACGCATGCATAAGGCATGAATGGAATGGAACGCATCCTCCCGCCATTAAAGCCTCCAAACATGGCCGCGCCAGACGCTCTGGAACCGAAATAACAAACGACCCAAAAAAACCCTAAGCATTATTTATCTATTCCGATTTTGTCGTGTGTTCGCCGCGATATTAAAATACAAACATGAACAATGACACTTCATTGTTGAAAGAAAAAGGTATACGGAAATTTATATCCACTGCGGACAATGGCCGGGCGGGGATACTTCGAAAAAAAGCATCAATGAACGCCACAATCGAGATTCTGGGTATCGGAGACTTGGAAGCAAAAGCAAAGTCGGCGTGAAATTCGCGTAGGAATAGGTACACTCATTACCGCCCTGACATAGTAGCGGGTCTCATTGTTGCGTTCTACCTTTGTTGCTTCAGATGAGTTCGGAATTGAAATTTAATGGAAATATCAAATGAAACTCGAGCTTTGGATGCTTCAGGCCGATAATGGCTTGGTCGGAATGAGCCGTTTTATACTCATTGATGTTCATTTCTTGATGTTAAATTAAACTTTGTGGGGCACAATGCTGAATGCTATTGGAGTTAACATTGAATGCTACAGATAGGCATTGTTGATGAAAACAGTATGTATACCAATCTACATGTTACAGAGCCACTTTGAGAAGTATATTTCATTAAATAGAGTGAGCATGTTTTAACTAATAAATATTTCAGTCTGATAAAAGTCCTAATTATACACTCAACTTTATAAAAAGCTAAGAAAATGTAACCTACAGATTGTAGGAAATTTCTAGTTAGCTTGCCAATATTTGTAAAGTACTCACTCATTGTTAGTGAGAAAAAGTTAAGTACTTCTAATTAGAATAATATTACTGCCTTTTCATAATGTGACCATTAGAACCTTAGTTGCCTCATTCTATTTACTACCTTTTGTCTTTGAAAAGATACGAACAAGGTGATTTAATGTCAACGAGTATCTTATTAGAATTATTTTATTAAAGTCTGGCGAATCAAAATTGTCAGTAATAGTAGGGACAAAAGAATTTACAGTAATTACATCTCTTTTGGAGATAATACCTAACATAAGTGAAAGAAAAAGTATTTTAAAAATGTAATCGTTTGCAAAGTGCCAATTCAAAAATCGAAAAACACCATTTTGTTCTTCTACTCTATTAGAATTTAGATATAATATAATTTATCATGAGAATATTTACGTTAAAGAATAAAAAAAACACTAATGATTTTGTAAGCTTAGTAGTTACTGTTAAGGTGAACAAGAATTATCAAGACTCTTTGCGAATATGTATTAATCTATAGTAATCTTTGTAAATAAATTGAAACACAATTTAATCCCCTATCCAGCTACTGCTTAACGCAACATATTCACATAATTCGCAGAACGATCAAAATAAAACTGTGGGCGTGTAAAGGTGCACTCACATAATGGCTACCGGCTAATCCCAGGTTCGATTCCCGGGCATTGTCGTCATCTCATGTGTGCCGCCATTGTGGGGGGCTTAATCAATTAAATTCATCGCGTAAGCTGTAATTCCAAAAGTAAAGATCCTACTAAAAACCAGCTTTTTGATACAGCTTCAATCAAAAAAATTAACACAATATTGGACCTTATTTCAATGGGTTAAGATGATGAAATGTAAACAATTTGATGACTAACAGATCATGATACATTGGCGCTTTAGTCGCTTTGGCACATCCAACTTCGGGAATAGTTGACAAGAATTATGCGCGTGAGTTGGTTGCTATGGCGACACTCGGGGCTTTTGTCTGTTGATTATTTTTCAAGCCTGTTGCCTTTATTGGATCAGGATATGTCAAATGGGTATTGGATATTCAAAGGAAATATTTTACGTGGAATTGTATTTTTGATTTAATCCTATGTTGTGGCATCATAGACAATGCTCGTAGTGCCTAGTAGTCAGTTTTTGAAAGCACTTCGAAATTCGCTTCGTATTTTGGTTGTTGTAATGTTTATCAACATCACCATTATCATATCAACCGAAAGAAGTCTATTGCTGAACATAGGCCTCCCTCAAAGATTGCCACAAATTGTCAAAGACTTTCGTCTTCAAGCACTGCAGAATATTGGACGAAAAGATGTGTCGTAGCTTCCCGAACGATGCCCAACCGAGTCGGATTTGACGATTGACCTCATTCTCGAAGTTCGACCTACCTATTTGGATAGTCTTTCTTAGGTATACATATACTTAACTTGTAATCAAAATACTAGTCAAATTTGTGACTCATAGAGGAAACTATGTCTTTGTAAATTGATGTGCATTAATATATATGTATGTGTTGAAGTATCTGTTACGTACCTATCTATGTATTATATATATCATTGCGTGGTACCCATATCACAAGCCTTAATAGAGCTAGAAGTGGGACTAAGTTGATTTGTGTAAGATGTCCCAAGATATTTTATTAATTTATTTATCATCATTTAGTCCACTTGAAATTTTGAATTGATGAACAATATCTTTTCAATATGTCCTTTACCGATTATATTAAAAGTGAAAGGCCTATCCAAAAGTTCCTCAAAGCCTTTTAACCGCTAAGAAAACCGAACACTCGAACCGAATCAGCCACTTCGCCGAAATTCATTCACAGCCGCAAAATGTAACAAAAGTCATACGAAGGCGGTCCCTCAAAGCTCGATTCCTAATCCTGCTTAAGAAGTTTCACAACAATACAAACTTTACACTTCAGAAGCCACAGAGAATGAAGCGATAGAAGCAGAGGATGTTAATGAAATAGATAATAACAATGTGGATAAGCCGACGCCTTGCCGTCTGGAGTAAGATGCTCTGTGATAAATTAGAGTTTTAGACTACCAACTTAAGTCGATTGTTGGTCTTTCCGGACTACCTCAAAAGCAATTGTAAACTAAATGGGTTATTTAAAATTGTACGGTAATTCTTTATTAATGGAGTCATTGTAACATTATGTGGAGATTAGGCATCCGTTTTATAGTCAGGAGTGGAACAGATGTTTTGATAATGAATAGTAAATTGTAATAAGAAGATTTGAAGTGTTCACCGTTAGGTACTTGGTGGCTACAAAAGCGTGTTGACACTGGCCAACTAAAGTTTATATTGTTGCGAATTTACACACGTGTGAAGCTATTTCATCGTTCTTTACAAGTATTTTAATTGTTAAATTAATATTTTCTTTTAAAAATACCATCACGCTATAGCTATATTTATGTATGTCATATTTATATTTTACTAGCGACCCGCCCCGGCTTCGCACGGGTACTATACCTACATAAAACTTTCCTCTTGAATTACTCTACCTATTAAAAAAAATCATCACGGTCGGTAAGGGGAATACTAACTCGAGTCGTAAGAGCTTCTAATACTCTCCTTAATAATTCCGTACAATGTACTATTAGTCCATCATGCACAATGCACTATTAGTCCAGAAATTTTCAACGCTAGTGGCTAGCGTTGAAAATCATTTCACCTTAATAATTGAACGTTATACGTAATAGCTTTATTATACTCCTAAAAGGACATAAGGGCTACTGAGTTTTTAGACTGTAACTATTTTTGACTTAGTATACCTATAGAGGGTTCTCACGAGCATTGCGAGAGATTGAAACTAGGTATGCGCGTTCTAGATATTAAAATAAGATATATAATCTGACCTTTATGTCCTATGACTACCTATATGTCACCAGAAAATTAACTTTTTTTAGTCTTGTAATATTTTTCAACATTACCAGTTTTTTATCATAGCAACAATCATCAAAATATTTTATTTATTATTTTAATTTTTGTGAAAGGTTGTTTCGTTAAGTGTATTCTTATTTTTGATTGTCAGGCTTAATAGGTGTGGTATGATTAGAACACATTGTTAAGTTTATGACGAGCTATATCGAAAAAGCTTATTCCAAAAAAACTTGTATTATCTCTGAACTCAAGTCGAATACAGGTGATTTTATATAACATTAAAGACTCTAATTAGGATCTTGAACTCCATTAAAATCACTCGCATTGCTCACGAGCACCCTGTATTGTTTATCTTGCACATAGCCAAGAACCTGTTCACTACAAAGCGGTCAGTTAAAATGTTCTTATCTGTATGCCATCTGTATTTTGCGGTTTATTTGTCATTCTCACAAACTTGGAACAATAGTTTACCAAGCGGCCGGTTGATAACGTCTCTGAAGTTTTCAAAAACTGCATTTATGAATGAAGTAAGAAATGTGGACAAAGATGGGATTACTGGATCAAAGCCCAATTGTCTAGCGTACCTTACTATGAATTAAATGGAAATGAATGAACCTTGAGCTTACATACTAATGCAACTGTTGTAAATATTTGTGAATGAAACTGAACTAGGTACTGAATGGGTTCCGAGGATGTCCTTTGAATGCTATCGCTTGATCTGCCAAAGTCGCCGCTTCCGCGGTTGGTCCCTTGCTGCCGTGATCCGATCTGTCAATAAGCAAAGCGGTTGCTATTGATGTAATCAGTAACTAATTGTTAATTTAATCGCACTTTGTGTGTTCAGGTTTTTCAAGTTTGTTGCAATTTAAAAGACTTGAATTCGATCATTACGCAACAGTAAAGTTGAAGAAGCTTAAAGATTTGCTGATATCTAGACATTCTTAGCGAAACAGTTCACAGGAACTTTAAAGTAAATAAATATAAACATAATAAGAACGCAGATGTCTCCCATGTATTGAATGTATTCAACCTTAACAATTTACTTACCTACTAAAATGCTCCAATTTGTCAAGCAATTTAAGCATAATAGCTATTGGTCAGATTGTATTCATTAATATGAAAGGTTTAACCACAGGACCACTAGTATTCAGGGCACACCTTTCAAGTACACTTGACTTCCGGCTGACAATTCAATTGTACAAATCTGGGAAATTGACCGGATGTGCAATCCTTCAATCATATGAATGACAAAGTTAGTAAAGACGTTGCTGTAGATACTATTGTGAAAGAATAAGGTTTAGAATTGAATTAAATATTTAAAAATGAATATAAAAGTATAGTTCCAATAAACGCAACGCTGGTAAACAATTAAAATTGTAACAAAGTGTCGAATGATACAATTCGCACAAAGAATTTTATGAAACCAATAGTGTAGCTATAGCCGGATGCGACTCGGCGAGCTATAGTTTTCGACATTGTTTGTGAGGGATTGGGAATAGATGAAAGGCATGTGGAGACAGTTTCGAATTCCAATAAATCGTGCGTGGGCGGAACAGAGAGAAGCGTGGAGTCGTTTTGTTAAAAATATATTTTCATTCAATGACAATGTCCTACATAGACATGATTGAGGAATACTCGTATTTTGATTTTGCGTAAAACGAACTAGTCAAATTAGACGCTACATGTTATTGGATCGTTTTCGGAATGTATTTAAGAGCTTGTATTTAGATTGATAAAACATTTCATCTGATATACGTGACTCATTCGACAAACATACATATTTGATGATAGAAAGGTTGCGGGGCAAGTAATCTAACCCACATGTAAGCATATTAAATTTGATGACCTCTTTGAATTTAGATTGCGTAGGAAGTATACTGCTTATTTTAATATTATGGTTACCATTGGACCAGCTAAATATATTTTTCTGTTTAAGAAAATAAGTAACTTATGTGTTTTCCACTGTTTCACAATAGACTTTTATACACTTCACATTTCACAATGTAAAAATGGAATGTTTTTGAAAATTTGATTTAATTTTTAAAATGTCATCCACTCTTCACGTCTTCACCTTGGTACGGAAGACGTTTATAATTTCACAATATTAAAATGTTTCGCATTGACCCAACCAACAATACAACAATCGCACAATAGGTATAGGTAACAATGACACTATGGCAAACATGTGAGATGCCATTACTACCCCCATGTCAATAATGACATAACTCCAAAACTGACTACAATCCATAATGGTCTTTGAAGGAAAGAAGTAACGGCGAAACTCCGAGTGGTGTTCGATGGTAGCTCTGACGTTAGACGATCGATTTGTCAGTATTGTTAGTTGCAAAGTACTATTGTTGGAATAAAAGAGTAGCTAAAGATGGTCCCATTGTCAGGCATTGTGGATGGTGTGTGGGGACAATGGCCTGATCACGTTTAGAAATTTTTGGACAATTTCTGACTGTTTTTGCAACGGGTTGCACCTTGATGCGCAGGGGCGGATTTGGATCGCAGTCGTACTTGCAATTATGGAAATTAATAGTTGTTTCTCCCTCTGAAAAAATATCGCAGCATCATGTTATTTACAACTGTGTTTAAACTGTTTAAAGTAGTTTTGGCCAGTTGCAAATATACGTTATGGGCGATAGTTTATTAACTTTATTAACGGGAATCAAATCCGAATACGAACTATTTTGGCATTGATCTTTTACAATTTGTTATTATACTTCCCAAAATGTGTACGATTTTTTAATTAAAACTAGGTACATACCTACGTATCATGCTATACTTTTACAATCATTGGGAGTAACGCTTCTGCTTTAGTTAGACTTTGGTAATCCATTGTAAAATTATAAAATCAATGGTTGTTTTTATGCACGGTTACAAAGACATCAGAAGGTAATAATATATGTTTCTAAACATGAAAATAATATTCTTAGACAGTTTTGGAGTAAATAATATCGTATAAAAACGAGGTATGAGAAGAATGGCGAAATCCTCTCCGGGCCAGGGCAAAGTAGCCTAACGTTTCACCTTCTATGAAAAATATGTTGTCAGACCTCGGTCTCAGCCTCGGCCTAGGATTCTAATATATCTTAACTTAATCGGCACGGAACGTTCTAATGTGAATTCACTCCACCCAACTACATCCCTGTACAAATTAGTACCAGTAACAGGGTGGTATATTTCTGAAATACTTGTCACTGCACAATGGGCCGATTCGAGCGCGCCGCAGCCAAAAGGGGGCAGAGATGCGCAAAACGTGGGCCCAGTCCAGTGGGCATCGCCAACAAAGGTGGACAAAAACGGACATTTTCGGAATTGCGTGGTACATAAAAGCAGATATTGAATGGATATTTCAAAATGCTTGACTGGAGATAAGTCAATTTTGTTCATTCAGAAATTATTGGGATAACGGTGGAAGTTTTAGTGAATGTAGATGAATACCTATAGCTGACGAGAAGTTTCATTCTAAGATTTAAAGACAGCTTGAGTAGGTAGATTTGATGTAGAAGTTTAATTATATTTTTTAGTACAGATGGTGCCCTTTTTAAGCTCTAGTGCGAGAAGTGGGTCATTTTACGTCAGGTCCAAAACTTCGGAGGGCCATCTGTACTAAAAAACGTCGTACGAGACACGTGCCAAAACGAAATTAGTAACTCGTGTCGATATAAAACACTCCCTATCGGTCGTGTTTTAAAACATCGCCTACTAGGTACTATTAAATTGAAGGAAGCCTATGCGTAGTCATTTTCTTTTGGCTAATATGATAATGATTTTCACCAAGAGTACTTACTAGCAAAAATTTAAATCTTTTGTCTTTCCTGTAGGATTAGGTGGTTTCGTGCGGCAGTTTCACGTTAAAAAACCTTTTTTCTTCCAGGATTTCTTTGAGGGGGGGGGGGGGCATGGATCCTGGCCTGGTTTAATTCGCACTGACTGGGACTTGGGAGTTGATTCACACTGGACCGCGCTTTCAATTCAAATTCAAATTAATTTTATTTCGACCTTCATGGGTCATATCCAGTTAGTAAAATTTACACCAAAAAACTTATTCTATTTTTAGTACATTATGCAAGGAATAAATACATATAACTTATTAATCTTATTATACGTAGGCGAAAGTGGCGTGGATCTGGGAGCAATGAGCTTATTAAGGGTCAATCACATTTTTTATGTCACTCGTTGCTAAGGTTACATTCTAAGAGATCACCTTTAAAGTCACAGTTAAATAGCATAAAACAATTATAAAACTTATATATTTTTGACAGCTACGTGGCCTTGCTGTAGTGGGTCACCCACTAACCATATAAGTAGAGCGTTGCTGGTGGTAGGACCTCGTGCAGGGTCCGCCCGGATAGCTACCACCGTTTTACCCGTTAACCTGCCGCTAAATAGTTAGTACTGTGTTCCGTCTAGGGGTAAGATAGCCGGCGTAATTACTGTCATAGAGGTAATCCATCTACTTAGATGGATTACCTCCTATTATGCGCTGCCTACCCTGAGGACTTCCTCAGGGTAGGCAGCGCATAGGCGATTTGGTCACTTTGTCCATGGGCCTCAGTTCGCGCTTTCCATCAGGTGGGCTGAGAGTTCAGTTTCTACCTTCGTCACATAAAAAAAAGCGTGCGCATTATAGGTGAAAAAGGTATCCTGCAGGATACCCTTTTCACCTATAATGACGTTTTATTTTCATTACAGGCCTTCGTATAGGGTCGGCTTTAATAATATGTATACGATTTTGATCCTTATGGATTTGACATACGTTCCGAAATGTATACATATTATTAGACGTGACTAAATTTTTTTGCAATCTACCTATGGAGATTATTAAGAACAACTGCCAATAGCTTTATTAGCGAGATAAAGGGTATCCCCCCGGGCTAGAAGAACAATGGGAACGTATGGCGCAACAATTTGCTACCAGTATTGTTTATTATATTTGTAAATTGCTGTATAACAAACTGTCCAGTTTGGATTTGAGGTGAAAGGGATGAGCGAAGAGCGGTTTTGCTGCGAATTTAAAAATTCATAAATTTCGAGCATTTGTTTCTGTCACTCTAAAGGTGGATTTATACCAAACGAGCGAATGCTCATTCCATCCCCCACTCTACGAAATTCGTTCGTTACACAAAACGTGATTCGTCGAAATTCGTTGATTTCGTAGAGTGTGGGATAGAATGAGCGAATGCTCGTTTGGTCTAAATGCACCTTAAGACGAGTCTAATGAGTAACTAAACTAAACTAAGTGAGAAAGAGACACGTAGCACGATAAACGGTAAAAAACCATCAAATCATGAGCCACCTGGCGCGGTACTGTACTTTAGTACTATTTTTTATTTTATTTTATTTATTTGGACCTTCAGCAACAAGTATACTTGTACATAATTAAATTTGACATGAACATCTTAACACTAAGTATCTCATCACTTACAGAAGGACACCGCATGCACAAAATAACAGTATATTTACTTATTTTATATAATATGTAATTACATTATGGTGAAAGCTCACCGTCGATACAATGCTTGCTTACAATTAGTTACCTGTTATAATAATGTAATGTAGTGTAATGCAGGTATTAATTAAATAATTAAACCGTGATGGTATAATTCAGATGGATGAAAAAAAGAAAGAAAAAGTAATTTATTCACTAAAGCACACATACGCAGGACTAAACAATCAAAAAACTACAATAACACAAAACTTAAAAATAATATATATCAGTCTGGCTAGGGTTTTACTCACTTAAGGTATAGACTACTAGGTATGTGCTTAGTGCTTTCAAAATCGCGTGTCTCTCTAGACTTGCAGCCTAATGCCCTGAAGCGGTGCACATGGCACCCTCAAAGAGACTCCTCGAACCTGTAATAATGCCTGTTTATGGATCGAACAATGGCCACTACTTACAATAACTGAATTATCCGCATTTTGATACAAGAAACAAAGGTTTTTTTCATTACGGCGACAAACAATAATCCGCCTGATGGTAAGATAACTATACAGCGGGACTTCATCATTGGACAAACCCTGAACCTCCACGTAGGTAGCTACATTATTTATCCTAAGGCCCACCATAGTCACTTTTCCTTTTTAATTTGAACCTTGTTCTATATGTAAATTGATAAGAATTTATAAATATGGGATCTTATATACCAAAGAAAAAACGACCAAGATCACCAACGTCCGAGGTGGGGATCGAACCCACGTGCTCAGCTTTCGCGGCTGATGCCTGCACCCCTCGGCCACTCGGTCTTAGCAACCATTAATAAATTTTCTGGAGTATATGCAATCCCTTATAAGGCTCGGCGCCTTTGACCATTCTCTAAGGGCAAGCAATACATATAATACTTTACAGTTTTCTAGAATAGCTAGAGAGAGCTGGTGCTGCCATCTATTGAACGTATTTTGAAAACACAAATCAAGTTATTTATTTATTTTGTTTTGATAAGAATTTGTTTCAAAAGGCAACGAAACAAAAGAACTTCTACTGTAATTGGTTCATGAAAGATTCAAAATGGATTGCAACAACCATGTACATTGTAATGTACATTGGGTCTTACGAGGTATAAACCATTCGTCAGTAGAATTAAAAAAAGTTAACAAATATGGCTGACTTTCCATAATTTGACGTCTTTGACACATATCGTGAAACACGTTCGCGGACATATTTTTACGTTCAAACTAATAAATAACAATAATGTTAACTAAAAATGTATGTGAACTCAAGGTTTAAAGTTTCAAATTGGTAATAAAACCAAGATTGTTTTTTAAAAGTGCGTGATTTTGGGATATGGTAAGTTTTTAGGCCTGTCTACATTTTTTTTGGATTTTACTGACGAATGTCATAAACTAAGTGATGAACGGTGTTGGCCACACATACTGCTAGGCTATTTTCTTATTCACACATTCGACGCTGCGTTCATCAACGAGCTTTAGTAATTAATGAACTACTAATGTAAATCATCCTATTCCTGTGTTTATTTTGACAGAAAACTTATTATTAGACCTCAAAGCATAATTGTACGTTCCGTCCGCGCTGACCTCGCGAGGATTTAGTTTATAAATAACACACAAATGGACCTCGTTGCCCTAATCCTGATTTACGGAGATACCTGCACGGATAATATATTATATTATTTATACAGCGTGTTTCATACCGGCGTTTATTTTTATAACGATTAGTATAATATTATCTGACTAACATAGTTATTTATTTATTTACGAGTACATGTTTTTTTATGAAGATAGGAATATTTTCTCACGTTTTGAGCATTATTGAGCACGTAATGTATTGCGCTCGTTCACATGTACGTACACGTCGCGGATACTCCATGACGAGGATCCTTTAAATGGATCGAAACAATATGTCAAGCAATTTTCGACTTAAAACCGGATACGACAAAATCAACGAATTTCGACGAATCACGTTTCGTGTAACGAACGAATTTCGTAGAGTGGGGGATATTATGAGCGAATGCTCATTTGCTCTAAATGCACCTTTAAATTACGTTTCGTTAAATATTTAAATTGTTTGAGTCTCACGTTAGTTCCAAATCTAAATCGTGCTATTGTGTAGTGTGTAACGATTCAAAACTCCTTGTTACTATGTCTACTTGAAAAATAATCGTTTGGTTTAATTTGATGGCTCGTCTGAAGTTTTCAATGGCTGACGAGACACCCTGTATATCGTAAAGCTGCGTCCATATTCCTTAAATTCGAGATACCTTGTGTTAATCTTTATCGATTGGGGACATTTTTGTTGTAAAATGTAATTATTTCTCGTTGGTTGTGAATAAAATGAGTTTTATAAAGATACTGTTTCTTTATGTGGTGCTTTTATATAGAGTTCTTGTCACAGGCTGATGATACATATTTTTTGTTAAAGAAATTAAGCTTAAAGTATATTCCATTAATATTGTGTTGTGATCCATATGAAGGATCTTCTGATCGGTGTAAATTGTTTTTGAACCGTATAGTAGCCTATAATAAATATAATTGCATAAGGTGGAACTGGTGGAAGTACTAGTACCCGACGCTGTACCAATACTCGTCATTATAGCTTGAGTTGCCATCGATAAGATAAAATCAACTATTAGGGCATTTAAACGATGATTAATGTATGTACCTTTATGCTTCATATCTCAACTTTGAAATAATTAGCTTATATCTAGATTATTTGCATAATTTTAAGACAGGCTGACGTTTATTAGGACTGAGTGTTAATATTTCCAATGTCGCAATATGTGACATTGAAACTTGTACTGAAGTGCTATCTATTGGGACTGCCAACAAAAGCACCGGAGTAGATTTATGTAGATTTATAGGTATATATATGAGCAAAATATCGTGATTCAAATAAATATTCTCTGTTGACATGTTGCGCACTAGTACATCCACCTTAGTTGCTACAAAATATAATTATGTATTTTATGTTAAACTAAAACCATTTTGAGCGCTAACAGTTCAGCCACTTTTGGGAGGAATATTTTTTATCCTTTACTATTAATGGTCCGACAGGCAGTAGGCCATTCTCGAAAGGTGCATTTAGACCAAACGAGCATTCGCTCATTCTATCCCCCACTCTACGAAATTTGTTCGTTACACAAAACGTAATTCATCGAAATTCGTTCATTTCATAGAGTGGGCGATAAAATGAGCGTATGCTCGTTTGGTCTAAATGCACCTTTATATCTCCAAGATTTTTTTAATTCGATAAAATTTGAATATGCCTAGCTTATTTATTATGTATGTTCCTACAGGACTAGAATACCATTTTTTTTAAATAATATTATATAATTACAATATTTACAATGAAGAAATAATATGTAATTTAATTTTTCAGTCTCTTTGGATTTTTTTTAGTTTATTTCCTTCCCTTGTGGCCAAGCCTTTACAGTAAAGGCTTAAGCCGCTGTACAGCATTAGTTTCAATTAGTAAAGGCGCGTGTACATTAACGTAAGAGCCTTAGGAGTTCATGATGGCGGTGAGTGAATCTAGGTGATTTGTGGGACAGCTCTAGTAAAGTCTAACACTAAGTGAAGTCTGGATATAAGCGTGGAGTTTATATCAAAACAGGGTGCAACATAGTGCTTTATTAGTTATAGGACTCTCCTATTACTTAAGGTAGAAGTACCAGTGCGTAATATGTAAACCGAATATTAATTATTTGAATCATGATATTTTGCTCGTAAACAAATCTACATAGAATATTGTCATGTGTTTTGGGAGAGGAGTTTGTTAGTTTTGTTAAATAGTACCTATTTATTTTATAAGGTGACAATATCTAAATTTCTCAAAATGACAAATTTTCAAAGTCAATTCCATTGTTCGAGTAAGTGTCAGGTGTTTATTGCTGGCAGTCCCAATAGATGGCACCTCAGTACAAATTTCAAAGTCAAATATTGGGACTTTGAAATTAATTCTCAGTCCTAAATAATAACAGCCTGCCTTAAAATTTTGCAAATAATTTAGATACAAGCTAATTATTTCGAAGTAGGGAGATGAAGCATTAAAGGCAAACATATTTTTCATCGTTATATGCCTTAATAGTTGATTTTATCTTATCGATGGCAACGCAAACTATGATGACGGTACAGCGTCAGGTACTAGTACTTCTACCTTACATAGTATTTGCATATCAACGCATTAGGTAATGCCCATAATCGCCACGCTGGCTAAGCGGTTTGGCGATCGCATTAATGTGTCCAATATGATGGCGTTGCTCCCCAACATCATTACATGAATTGTCAGTGACACTTCGATCCATTAGTCAACTCTTACGACCCCCACGGGAAGAGTTGGGGTAGTAACAAACGTATTCTTACTGACGTGACGTCACCAAGCTGCGATTGCTATTAATAATTTATCATATTATTTTTCATAATTGTCGCTAAATGAAACTAAAAGTAGGTCGGGCTTTGGTCACCGGTACTCCATGACGAGGTTCCTCTAATAGATCAAAATAATGTCGAGCAAATAATGGGTGGAAAGAGGGACGACGTACCTTCCGTTCAGGTTCAGTATAGTACCAACATAGAAATATTAAAATAAACTTGAACCCCACATACAAAGTGAGTGATTAGTTATAGTATGGAAAAGTCAATTTTCCATGTACCTACGCTTTCGACGTTGGTCCCATACTGAAAGTTCATCGTAATGATTGGTAGACTCGGTCGGTAGCGGGAAGGAACGTCGTCCCTTTCCACCCTGTACAGACTTAAATTACGTGACTAACCCGCTTCGCTAAGTATTTAAATAAGTTTCAGTCTCACGTTAGTTATAATTCTAAAATTAAACTGGTACCAACTGTTACTAATATCCCACACCGGTCCGGTACCACGCAGCGTAAGTACGCCCCGACCACCACACCTTGAGTCGATGGCTCCTGCTGCGTGCACCGCCTACCATATCAAGAAAAGGGACAGAAATTCACACGGAAACAGTGTCGCAGTAGCATATCCCATTTGAGGAAACTAGTCAAAGACGTATTGCTAACATTTCTCTTGTAATTTTAGAATTATAACTAACGTGAGACTCAAACATATTTAAATATTTACCTAACGGGTTATTCACGTAATTTAATGATGAGGATCTTCTAAATGGATCGAAACATGTTGAACAATTATCGACTTAAATTACGTGAGTTACCCGTTAGATAAATATTTAAATATGTTTCTCTTGTGTATTTAGCAATCCGTCTTTGACGAATTTCCTCGTGAAGACCACACCCAATTTACCTGTAATGACGAATGCATTTAGAAATATAAGCATACTATACAGCGTGTTTTTCTTCATATGCTATAAATTGAAGGGAAGCTTATTTAGGTCAAATGTAATTAATTTCTCTAAGAAACTAGTGTTTTAACTCTTACTGTTATTGAGCTATTAAAAAAATAAGTTTAATAACGGAACATGTGTATATTGTGTATTGCAACCTTTATTACATTTTAATGTTACTTACTTTGACATGTGCCGTCAGTCTTTTATTCTTAAGGTTCTCTCACACTTACCATTTCATTTATTATGTATGAAAACATAAAAATATATTTTATATAGAATTTTCTAAATGCCGATATACCAAACAGCTTCTATTAATGTCCTAAGTAACCTGTCTAATTTACCGCAAATCGAAACGAACACCTGTATATATTCTTAGATACTTATATTTATTTCTAGCAAGAACTTTGTGTGAAAGAGCGAATACCTCCAGTAAATGTGTAACTTAAAAGTAGGATTCACCACCTTATGTATCAATCTGTTGGAAATAAATAAATAAATTTGAATTTAAGTGTCAGGTGTCTCATCCAAAATGTCCAACCCCCTTATTCATAAACGTCTTCTAATTTAGCAAGGCGATAAGTATCGTTTGTCTTATCAATCTCAAGTTTGTCTTGTCTATCTTTGCCCCTACTGTATCAGGAATTTCCTTTCCTATTATATTACCGGCACATGGCGTTGGTTTTGTTCAAGGAAACAAAATTCCTACTACTTTACCCGGTTTTGTAGTAGGAATTATTTGTCCTCTCCCAGTGCTGGTTATGTAACTTGGTAATGGACGGGGAACAAGGGATATTTTTACGTAAATAAATATCAATAATTTTAACTAAAAATGTATGTGAACTCAAGGTTTCAAGTTCGTAATAAAACCAAGATTGTGTTCTAAAATTGAGTGATTATGGAATAATGCAAGTTCTTAGGTTTGTTCGCGTTTTTTTAGATTCTACTGATGAATGGTATAATCAACATGAAAAAAAAGGTTATAATATAACAATATATCTGTAGGCTTAGCACAGGATAAGTGCGATAGTATGTCGACGAAAGATACTCACATACTGACATACTAATTACAGCTTGGCAACAAAGAGTAGAAATTAAAAAGTAGCAACATCGTAATGTCGTCCCTTTCGAATCAATATGCGTGAGAAAACGGGACGACACTACAATGTTGCCACTTTTTAATTTCTACTCTTTTTTGGCAGGCTGTAAGCGTGTGTAATCATACTGAATTCATGATTTCTTAATTGAACATGAATTATTTACTGATCAATAATCAAACAAATGGGCAGCAGCGTCATCATAGTGGACACATTATTGCGATCGCCAATCCGCTTGCCCAGCGTGGCGATTATGGGCATTTACCTCCTAATGCGTCTATATACATAGTTAATAGGAGAGGCCTACGTCCAACAGTGGACTATCATAGGCTGATGATGATGATGATGATGAATCAAACCAGTCCGTCACATATGCTTTCATTTCGTCAAACCAACATATTAGCAACAATCCCAGATACCAGGGAATCACGCGGCGCCAGGAGTTCTTTCCGAGTGGTAGGCGGACCGTATCTGCTGAGTGCACCGCCCTTCAACACTGCGTCATTACTTAAGGTCGAATAAATTCACACGGGTACCGTAAAAGAAGTCTTGGTCCTCAGTGTAATTGAACATTTGGGCTTCCCGATTAGAATTAGTATAGCGCACAAGGGAGTTAAATTATATTTACGGCGCGGGTGTACCTGGGTGCTTAGCCAAGTTACCAATTGCAAACGCTTAATCGTCAATCGTAAACGAAAGGCAGCTAACTGTCTTTGTCCCACTAATGTGAAAGAGTAACAGAGAGGGAAAACTACGATACGCTACTAAGCGTTAGCGATTGGCAACTTGGCTAAGCATCCTGTACTTTGAATCCTGAATGAAGCTGAAGACTGTATAAATTTAATTATTACTTACAGGGTTTTCATGAATATTCAAACCGTGCCAAGAGACACAAATTTGCTTCAACATTCATGTTTTTGTTACATAAAAACAATACCTCTTGCATATTTTAATATTTCCTCAATTACATGTCACATTCCTAGTGACACTTAATCCGCGAGAGTCACGAAAAATGTGACTTTTGTGAGTCTGGCAACCCTCTCAGTAGGTAGGCCTATAACGGTCCCTTAGTTATAATTTTTCCTAACTAGTGTGCAAAAACGAACTTTGCGCACGCTTTGGGCGCGTTAATTTCTCTTTTTGACGCACTTGTTATGAAAACAATCGTCCCTTACACGTGCTAAAACTTTTATTTAACTCGGGTGATTGTCGCCCTCGTTTCACTCGGGCTCCAACGTTCACCCTCGCCGAAAAAAAGTTTTCCCGCACTAGTTAGGAAATGTAAATGGAGTAATTTCATCATCATCATCAGCCTATGATAGTCCACTGCTGGACGTAGGCATTTCCTATTAACTATGCGTATAGAATAGACGCACTAGGAGGTAAATGCCCATAATCGCCACGCTGGGCAAGCGGATTGGCGATCGCACTAATGTGTCCTCTATGATGACGCTGCTGCCCATCATCAATCTTTTATCAAATAATGGTCAGTGACACTTCAATCCCATAGTCGACTCGTACTACACCCGCAGGAGGAGTTGGGGTGGTGACAAAATGTATTCTTACTGCCGTCACCACACGGCCAATTTGAGTTGTTCCACAATAAATAAATAATTATTTACATTTAAGTAGGTATATACCAAAAGTTACTAACCCCTATCTCAAAAGCTCACAAACCATAATTTCTTGACAAATATCCTACAATGATTTTACAATCAAAACATCTGAACATTATTTAGCACACAATGTATTGTGTGGACAATTTGGCGCATTGGGCACAGTTATAAAATAACTAACGGACAATAAGTAACCGCGGTGTTTTGAACGTTCGCGCCATCTATAATACTTAGCGCGGATTCGATGCGCAGACGAAGACGTAGGAGGTAAAATATCAAGAAGAGCCGATTTAATTACGAAGTTAGCTGTAAACTCTGTACAGCATTTAAAGTAGGTAGGTACATCAAGGCACGCTTCTGGGAAAGCGGGTTGACGATCACAGTATTGTGTCCACTATGATGACGCGCGCTGCTGCCCAACATCAATCTTCAATGAAGGAATAGTCAGTGACACTTCAATTCCTTAGTCATTGCGGGTTGTTATTATTACTGCCGTCATCACGTTCAAGCAAGGGACACCGCGTGGTGATGGCAGTAAAAATACCTACATATATTTGGCACTACTAGATTAATATTTATCATTTGTGCCCCTTCACATCATCAACCTATGTTGCCTATCCTTGGGCGCGAGAGGTAAATGCCCATAATCGTCAAGCTGGGCAAACGGGTTGTTGGGCAGCAGCATCATCATAAATATAGACACACTACTACGATGTCTGCGGTCGTTAACTCTCTTGCCCGGCGAAGCGATTATGGGCATTTACTTCTTAACTCTCAAAACCTTCAATCAAATCATGTTAATGAGACACATTTTCAATTTGGCAGATTTTGACATAATGTAGGCATGATGCTTATGCGTCGACACGCCTTGGCTAAGATGCTAAGAAGAGGGCGTTGTCCAGTGGACTGACATAGGGCTGATGATGATGTGATGTTGGTTAGGCTTGTAGACAGGACATACAATTACAAAACTCCCCGGCGTATCCAGCAACGTATTCACCCCACAAATCAAGTACATTCCCGTAGTGAAATTGTTATTGATTACGCATTGTGCCCGCGCCATAACTCAGGATCGCGCTGTTTGGACGCCTTGACGGTTTAAGACGCGTAAACGCGATTTGTGCGTTTTTTGTACGATAATTTGATATGTACGCTTAAAGTTTTAATCTATGTTTACTTGCTTTTTATAGAAGTTAGGAATAAAGTAAACGAACAGGTCAAAAACTATACATAATCTACCTACGATCTTGTTGTTATCATGGTTCGCGGTTAAATAATACGGGTGTAATTTTTCATAGAAAATACTGCAAACGGGCAGATATCAAAGAGATTTTTTTAATATGTACAGGATAGTTAGAATTATTTTTAACATCAGATATTTATTGTAATTTTCCTGAATTAATCATACGCTAAAAGGAGCTTTTTAAATATAACAGCAGTAAGAAGATATTTGTCACCATCCCAACTCTTCTCGCGGTTATCAACTAAGGGATTGAAGTGTCACTGACCATTCTTTGATAGAAGTTTGATGATGGGCAGTAGCGTCATCATAGTGGACGCATTACTGCGATCGCCAACCCGCTTGCGCAGCGTGGTGATTATGGGTATTTACCTCCTAATGCGTCTATACGCATAGTTAATAGGAGAGGCCTACGTCCAGCAGTGGACTGAGATAGGCTGATGAAGTGATAGGTAATGCGTTTGGTGCTGTGTGGGGTTAAGAATACTGCATCAAGCATGAATTTAGGTATTATTTTCGTATTTAGTTAGATTAGAGATGCGAGAAACCGCGAACTTTGAAACCCGCAAATTTCGAGGATTTGTCTCTCTCACTCTAATGCCGCCTTCGTTGGAGAGACAGAGAAAAATCCTCGAAATTTACGAATTTCGATTTTTGCGTTAGTACCTAGGCCTGGTATTTTTGGATCGATTCGAAGCTACGAAGGTTTCAAGAATAAGAGTGTTCAAGGCGACGGCAATTTCTTACCGACAGGTGATCTTTTGGCTCATTTGCCACAGCTACAAAACTTCCATAATAATTATACAATACAAAATGAAAGCTTCACAAGAAAATGTTTACTAAACCTACATCCTGGGCCTGAGCGAAGTACGAAGATTGGGAAACGAAATGCTTGAGTACGATGACTTCATGTTCTGCTATATAGGAGAGACAAAAGGACTATATGGAGTCGGATTTTTAATTAAAAAATCGTTAAAAAAGAACATAATAGAATTTAAAGGTATCTCTGAGAGAATCGCTATTCTAAAAATAAACCTGCCAGGATATGCTCACCCATGGAATATCGTGCAAATATACGCTCCAACGGAAGCAGCAGATGACATAATAAAGAACAGCTTTTACGAACAACTATCTTCCACACTAGAAACTTTAGGGAACAACCTTATAGTGATGGGAGACTTTAATGCTAGAATTGGCCAACAGAGACAAGGCGAAGAACTGACCATTGGAAAACACGGGATTGGTTCAAGAAGTGCAAATGGCCATAGACTGATTGATATGGCAAAAGGAAACAACTTAGCCATCTTGAACAGCTTCTTCAAGAAAAAGCCATCAAGGAAGTGGACTTGGCAATCTCCAAATGGGAACCATCACAATGAAATAGACTACATAGCTAGCAATCAGCCTAAAGCATTTAAAAATATAGATATACTCAACCAACTTAACTTTTATACTAATCATAGAATGGTGAGAGCAGTCTTGAATTGCAAGGACATTAAGAAAACTAGAAAACACTACAGCCAACACCTCAATTACCAAAACCATCTGCAAATATGTGCTGAAGAAAATCAATCTGCCGAACCCATAAACAGAGTTCAAGAAACCTATGATAAGAAAATTAAGGACATGTTTGAAACTACTAAAGGAACACAAAAGAAAAGACAAACATTAAGCCCATTAACTAGAGACCTAATGCTAAGAAGAAAAGAGCTACTAAATAATAAACATAATAAGGAAACTGCAAAAGAAATCACAATACTAAGCAAAAAAATAAGTAACAACTTAAAAAAGGATAAAAATCAAAGAAAAATAGCTTGCATCACCAATCACATCAACAAAACAGGTGGCATTAAGAAAGCTCTTGCGGAATTAAATGAATGTAAAACCTGGATCCCGACCATGAAAAATAAGGACAAAAAACAAAGGGCTGACAGAAAGTCTATACTAGAAACCGCCACAGAATTCTACAGAGAATTGTACTCATCAAGATATGACCGGCCGAATGAACATGATTTAGAAATGGACCAGGATACTATTCCAAAAATCCTACCAAGGGAAATAGAATTTGCAATATCAACACAAAAAAACGATAAGGCTCCAGGGCCAGATAACATAAAAAACGAAACACTGAAAGCTAGACTACCCAACACTCTACCTGACCTAACTGATCTATTCAATGCCATCCTAGAAAGCGAATATATCCCTAAACAATGGACAAAAAGCCACATAATACTAATACATAAAAAAGGCAACAAAGATGATATTGAAAACTATCGCCCAATAAGCCTCATGTCCAATATATACAAAATATTTGCTAAAATTATCCTAAACCGCATAACAATAAAAATAGATGAACAGCAACCAATTGAGCAGGCAGGCTTTAGATCCGGATATTCCACCCTAGACCATATGCATGCATTGAAGCAAATAATTGAAAAATGTCAAGAATTTGGTTATCCAGTATACCTGGCCTTCATAGACTTTAACAAAGCCTTTGATTCACTAGACCATTCCTACATATGGCAAGCACTGAAGAACCAAGGCATTGAGGGCAAGTATATCAGAATTATCAGGAATGTGTACTGCGACAGTTGTGCCCAGGTCAAAACAGAATCTCTTGGCGAGGTATTCCCTATAAAAAGAGGAGTCCGGCAGGGTGACCCACTCTCGCCAAAGCTATTCATCTGCATTCTGGAGGAAATTTTTAAAGGTCTAGATTGGAACCAATTTGGAATAAATATAAATGGCATCAAGATCAACCATCTAAGGTTTGCAGATGACATTGTTCTTATAGCGGAAACACCTGAGGATCTACAAATTATGATTCAAGAACTAACTGATAAAAGCAGAACGATAGGGTTAACCATGAACAAATCTAAGACCAAAGTCATGACAAATCGACTAGAGACCTCAATAACTGTTGAAGGAGAAAATGTGGAATTTGTTCAGACATATATATATCTGGGACAACTAATATCATTTAATGACCAAATGGACCAAGAACTAGACAGAAGAATAACCAACTCTTGGAGAAGGTTTTGGTCACTGAAAAACATCCTAAAAAACAAACATTACTCCATAGCAATAAAAAGGAAAGTTTTCAATACCTGTATTCTGCCTATACTAACATATGGATGCCCAACATGGACGGTCACAAGAAAACAACTTCAAAAACTTAGATGTTGCCAAAGATCAATGGAAAGAAGCATATTGGGATACACCAGGAAAGACAAAAAACGAGCCAAAGATCTTAGGCAGATAACAAAATGGGAGGATGTCGAGAGGAAGTCTAATACTGCAAAATGGAGGTGGACAGGCCATATGATCCGAAGCAATGACAAATGGACAAATAGAATGACTGAATGGGTACCACGACACAACGCAAAAAGAAAAATTGGAAGACCACGAATGAGATGGTCAGATGACCTCAGGGGAGTTGCCGGCCCCATGTGGGTCAGGCTTGCAAGAGACAGGTTCGGGTGGAAGGAAAAAGAGGAGGCCTTTGTGTCGAAAGGACACGCTGATTAGAAACTTGTATAACTATATTACTCACTTATTATAATTGTAAAATGATAATATATCAGAAATAAAGGCTTTGAAATTGAAATTGAAATTGAAACCTACATATTATTTAAAATTCAGGTGGCCTATGCACACATTTGCCTAGTTATAAAAAAATCACCAGCATGCGTAGTCTAACCATATGTACACATTCCAGAAAGTATATCCAAAGCATAAAGTTCAAAATCGTTTACATATTTTTGGAGCTGACCAAACAGGCGTGAGGCAAAAGGGTCATAAGGAATACAAATTAAAATTCAAGTAAAATATTATCCGAGACACCGCAGCTTCCCATAATGTAATCTTGACCGGCCTAATTTTCTCATGACCACATTTCTCTATAAAATTATACATTCTACAATGTAAACATGACTTATTGTGTCAGTCGAGGGTGCGTGCGCGCACCATACAAATCCACTAATTTAAGTTTACATGCCGCTAGTATGCGGCGCAATGGACGTCAGGTGCAAAGTTATCTTGGTGAATATATAGCTACTTACTATTTTGTCTATGGACAAGACTGTATCACAAAAAGGCTAATTATGCTTTATGGTAATTTTATGGATAAAATGCCTTTTTATTATCTTGGGGTGTATAATTTTGTGTATGTTCGTATGTGAATTTGAATGTTTTAATGACATTTTGAATGTTTTAATGTGTCAGCTTGACGGGCTTAGCGGTGGCTTAGAGACGAAAGTGACAGAAAGCTGTTATAAGAATTAAATTTGGAATAAAACGTTAAACGATTAGACAAGGCTACATTATTGTAAGTTATGTCGTTATTCCCTACTATTTTATTGCGTTAAAATAATTATAACATGGTATTGTACATATGTTTAATTTTATACCTTTTTAGTGATAAACAAAAGTATATAATTGTATACCTACCTATTTTAAAGACAAACGGGTATAGTTCGGGAAATATTATTTGACCGACTGTTATCTCACTTATGACCTTTGGTTTTGCGTTAACGCTTACTAAACAATCAGCAGTCGAGCACTTTTCTATTGTTAATGACGCAAAACAAAAGGTCGTAAGTGAGATAACAGTCGGTCAAATTATATTTCCCGAACTATAAACATAAACGTTTAATATTATCCTGAATTTGATGTTATCAGTCTCGTGTGGCCTAGTGACAACCCTAGCCTAGAAGTGACTAATCAATACCAAGTGCGGGTAGTTCGCAAAACCCGCGCAGGTAAAAGGTATTGATAAATTTTCTCGCCAGTCTGCCTGCGACCATTGGTGAAAACGTCATGTCTGAAACGTCAGAATAAAATTAAACGTAAGTTGACGCGATTATATCCCGTTTAAAATATGAGTGATGCTGATTATCGTGAAAGTTTAAATCAATATAAAAAGTACATATTATACCTCATCATCAGCCTGTGATAGTCCACTGCTGGACGTAGGCCTCTCCTATTAACTATGCGTATAAACGCATTAGGAGGTAAATGCCCATAATCGCCACGCTGGGCAAGCGGATTGGCGATCGCAGGAATGTGTCCACTATGATGACGCTGCTACCCATCATCAATCTCTTATAAAATAATGGTCAGTGACACTTCAATCCCTTAGTCGACTCTTACGACACCCGCAGGAGGAGTTGGGGTGGTGACAAATGTATTCTTATTGCCGTCATCACACGGCCAATATTATACCTAATCATGACAAATATAATAAAATTAATAAAACTAGAGTGTATTTTGTATATTGTGCAAAAATGATGACGTAATGGTAAATCTTAAAGATTTTTTTTTACACTGTAAGGACTCACAAGATTTAACACATTTTCATGCTAAATAACTAGCACTTCAAACGCATTAATCACACTTACACTTACATCAATAAATTAATTCATAATTCCTACTATAATACATCATAATATTTTCCATACAACGTCCCAGCGGGACTCCTTGCCCCCTTTTCTTAACTTTTTAAAGATGGGTTGACCCATCACGCTGCGTTGATTGCTGACTCGAGACCCGAGACTCTAATCTCGAGTTGTGCGAGTTACTCATGAGAAAAATAGGCGTGATTTTGCCAAATGAGTTTGCTGTGAGTTTGTAATTGTAGGTTTTGTGAGAAAATTGGATTAGGGAGGAGCAGACTGCGTAAGTAGCGATTAATATACACAATTACACATGCCATGTGAATTGATTTCCTAGAGATAGAAAAAAGTCAATTTATTCATGAAAGAGAAAGTAAACAATAATACTACTAAATTCTAAAATTAAAAATCCTAGAGATTGGGCGGTTTTCTAAAATAGCGATAACTCTAAATATTGATAAAGTGACTAGACAAGGCATTTTCCTTACCCTTTAGATCAAGAGTGGCCATTTTAAATTTAATTGTTTACTGTTCATTTATTTACAGGTACAGTATCGACTAAAATAACGAATGTTAAAAATTTGAATTCCTTTATCGATTGTTACCTTTTCCAACTCGAAATTTTCAAAATAAAAAACACTTTATTTACGAAAACAATTGTTTTCAGGAAATAATAATTATATTCAAATGCGCTGGGGGTGGGGATTATGATAAGTCGCAAAAACAAACAAATATAGGAACATGCTTTTTATTTAATTTTATGGTTAGGATGTAAGTAGTTAAGAAACCAATATAAAAATGTTGCTGGTGTATTGCAATGAACGATTCTTAGTAGGTAATATATTTTACAACGCAAACTATATCACTCGTATATTTATGGCGTTATCAACCGCTTCTCACTAACGACCCGTTTTTATTCCGAAAAAACCTTTAAATTTTAACAAACCCGGTATCCGGCTGATCCTCCCTCGAACAAAGAATGAATCGAACAATTCAATGGGATGTTAGATTCAGGTGTCATATCCAAACCCATTCATGGAATCCGTCATCGAATCAAATCTCTTTGTCAACGAAAAAAAGAAAAAACTTACATAAAAGATTGTGCACGCAATCTAAGAATCCAATATCTTGTACAAAAGGTTGTTATTTTAGGCCGACTACTGGCTCCGATGCCATAGAAAGGTGTGAAAACGATTAATTTCAAGTATGGTTTAAGTTTTTTGGGAATGTAAGCAAAAAGTAACAATGTATAAGCGAGTTTTTTAAAGAACGCAATTAGGTTGACATGGCTGTGTGAAAATCTACAGCATGATGGTTGATTACATGGAGGATTGAGGCCTAGCCAATTCTGCAATCGTATACGATAAGCTATAAGTCACGTGACCATAATAATATACAGAAATGGTCAAGTGAATTTTCGTACGAATAAATAAATAAATAAATAAATATTTTTAGGACATCTTAGACTTGAATCTGTCGTTCTCATCAAAACTCCAACCTTAAGACTTAAAAAGTAAAATCTAATTCTATGGAAGATAGTGTTTCCCAATTCTGTTTCGAGATTCTCAAAAAAAATCAAGTGCAAAAGTTCAAAGAGTGCTCTATAGTTGTTTAGGTATTCCTTTGTATGCAATTCCTAATTTAATTATTACAGTATCAAAGAAGGAGCACACTCTATGAATTTGTTGATTGATTATCATGCGGTCTGTAGGTTTACTTATTTGCTACCAACGTGGCAAATAAGTGGCAAAAGAATATAATAATTATTATTATTTATATACCTATACATATTATAGTAGAATCTAAAAGTTCAAAATTGCATGGACAGTTTATGAATGAATTCATTCATAAATCGTCCATGCAATTCTGAACGCCACTGTACAGGTACCTGTACATACGGAGTTACGGAGGCTACAAAACTGCTGGTATGGATTTTGCCTAATTAAATACATAGTAAATATCAAGAACTATATTGATTTAAACTTTCACGACTATCACTCATATTTTAAAGACAAACGGGTCTTAAGTTTACGTGATTAAGACCCGTTTGTCTTTAAAATATGAGTGTGAATACAATTTAGATCAATCAGTTTTAATGTAACTTACCCTATCATGAATCTTATTATATTTGTTTACGATGAATGTAATTTGAAGCTATTACGAAGTACAAAGTGGAATAGTTTTTCTGCCTTTCTATCTATTCTTGAAGATCTACATCAATCAAAAGTCGGAACATTTAATTTGCTTCTTATCGGCTACTAGTATTGCTACTGGCCTTCTCAAAACCTAATTAATATTTTATCTTCCAACATTTACTACTCACGACAATCAAAGTCACGATGATACTAAGAAATAGATCTGTACCAGGAAAACCGTGTAGGCTAAGACAGAGACTAACGATAAAAACGTAGGTGAACAACCTTGTGACCAATCGCAATCGATCGCACGGACCCGCAATTCTGCAAATTGACCAAAAAATCGTGAATCAGTGACAATGGCATTCGCAAAAGGAGACGATTTGGAGGAATTCATGGGTTAATCTGTGCAAGATCGTGAGTAGGCTCAGTACAATCAGATTTTTTGGTTTGTTGATTTAGTCGATTAGTTAAATGCAACTTTAAAAGACAAGGCTCTTTTGTACCTAAGCTAATCGTCTATTTATTTTGACAACCTTGGACTCTTTAGCCAATTGTGGAAAAATAGTAGCATGAAAAATACACTGCCACAAATCAAATGTAACATGGTACACTAGCAAAGCTAAAGAGAATTACTAAAAGTGAATACGTCGACGCTTTAACTAAGAGTCACCACAATAACTTTCCAAACAAGCCCATAATTCAAGTGGTTTACCGAGAAAGCGTCGCAAAGCATACATTATAAAATCGAACCTTGCCAATTGTCAGACTCACGCGCCTCAGAATCCAACATGGCGGCGGTGACACGGCGCATTGTTCAAACAGAAAAACGACACAATCTTTTTTACCTTTTTCTTTATCTCCTATTCCTCATTCTGTCCCGCTGACAATGGCGCCCGCTGCGGACGCGGTATTTTACTTACCTATGTTTGTTTTGTTTTTAACTCGCGTTGAATTTTCAACGCTTTTGTGTCCCTGCTCTCTGAAAAATGTGGGTTAGTTAGTACCTCGCCATTCCGGTATCTAATCCTAATTGTACAAGTCCAAGGCCTCGATTTGTCGGTATTGTCGGCAACAATGGACACAAGACGGTGAATATTATCCATTCATATCATAACGTTTATAAATACGTTTCACGGTGGCATTGTGGATGTTGTCTCGCGACTCCCCGAGGATATTCTGAACAAAGAATTGTTCATAATGGCTGAAAGTTCGGCTCTTACAAAGCTGTTCGTAACCCGTCATTTTCGTATTGGCTATTTTTATGACAATAAGTCTATTGTGATGCCGATGGATTGTTGGTGCGTATTGTGCGATGGAATTCGCGAAACTGGAATTGTCTCAGAATCGGCGCTAACGAACGTCGCCCGCGGCCTGGACATGGTAATAATCCCCTTTTGTGGTGTATTCCGCTCGCCAACAAATACTCGCATTAAATTAATTGTTTCTTCACGAACAGATGCTGTTTAGTTCCCGGTACAAAAAACTTCAATTCCTATATACAGAAAATGAAATTACTCCGCTTCTAGCCAGCTCGAGTTTCCTTTCATGAAGAAATACTTTTAGTGTTCTTCACAAACAGGCCTTTTTGTATCTTTGATTCAAAGTATTCTACAATAACTGTTTCATCATTCTGTATCTGATGGTTAAAAAAGCGCTCCAGTTTGAAAGATCTTTTAGCCAACTGGGCAATTCATTCATTATTCGTCGGTTTTGTTTGGGGCCCGCGCGGAGTCAAGCGGTGCGTGATAATATTTGGTTGCTTCACAGGCAGCCCACCATTGTCGGATCTGGTCCGTCTAGCCACTTCACCGGCTCTTTGTGAGTGTCTTTGCTGTTTGTTTAGAATCTTTGCGGCTCCTGCATGTAGTAACTGCGTCTGGACAAACAGCGATTGTGGACGCCCTCTTTGAACACGATGACCGTCCCAATTACCTGTGTTGAGGATAATACATACCATTCAGTTTTGTGAGACTATTTGGCTTTGTACATGAATATTGTTTTTAGCTATATTTGAAAGAAAATCAATAGTGAACTCGACGAAGTGTTTATTCAGTAAAATACATACTTTAATCTATTAGGTGACTTCTGTTCGTTGTTCTTATTAATTCGCGATTTAGACGTTTCGTCTGTTTTGTTGGACAATGTAAAGGTTTTGTCCGTAGAGTATTGTCAGTATTAGTAACCGTGAGAACGATCTGATTTACCAAATCAGTCACCCCTAGGGCCAAACTGAGCCTCGCCATTCAATCGAGGCATCAGAGTGGAAAAATTAACTGATGCCATATCTTGATACGTACGAATTTAAAATATTTTCATATACCCTGGAACATACACTGCTTCTTTATTTTTGAAGACTTAAAGTTCAGAATTGTTAGTTTCGTAGATTTTCTGGTTGGGTTATATTTTGTGGTTGTTTGTATTGTCTATTCATTGTATAACACCCTTTGCTTTTATAGAATTAGCTGGCCCCAATTTCACCATCTTGACAAGTGCTACAATTGTAAATTTACTGTTTCTCCAATTGGGGACGTCTATAGGCTACAGTTACCGCTTACCATCGGAAGGTCTGTGCGTTTGTTTGCCACCAACATAAAATGTAGTGCAGGAACTTTAATAAATCAGCAGTAAATAACTACTTTTTGTGAAGCAAAATTACAATTGTCACAAAAAACACGACAATTGTAGCGAAATTCCGACATATGCCGGACCTCATGTCAAGATTTAATGAAAATTGTACTAAACCTTGCGACAATTGTCACGGGTTTCGGAAAATAAAAAGCAGTTTATTGACGTTATAATAACGTTGTTAGTAATAATTTTATGTTGGTGGCAAACAAGCACATGGGCCGTCCGATAGTAAGCGAAAGCTGTAGCCTACGGAGGCCTGTGACGTCAGTAACAGTGATATTTTACAATTGTCAGACTTGTAATTATGGTGAAATAGGCCACTGCTCTTGTCTTATCCTTTTTGTGGTCAGGCTACAATGGGGAGTAAATGGGATTTTAATTTATTTTTCATACTTAACCTCTTGGTTTGTGTTGTAAGTCGATATAGTTAGTATTGTTACGTATTCGGGTCACATTGTAGGTTTCTTATTGTGTTTGATAAAAAGTAGACAGTCACAAGCGAATGCACTGAAGCGTACGTACGTTTATTTTTTGTGTAACTATAATAACTGAAAGCTTTATATTTGACTGCGACTCAATCACAAACTTTTAACGTCTTATTTTTATCACTTCTAAATATGTGTAATTATACCACAGACAAAAATAAATCACAATCAAAACCAACCATTTTGAAGTACAGTTATTAAGACTCCATCGATAGTGAAAAGTTTTTATTCGAAGAAGTTACAATTATATTATATTATAACTGGTTCTCTATAAATAAAATCTACTTCATCTTGACTTCCAATTACTTCCTTGACTTCGACTGTTTCAAGTGTCATTATGCTACTGTACAATCCGCCTTCATACAAATTATTTGTAAAAAATAATCAGAACCACTATAGTCTTTATCGTCAACTTTTAAAGTTGTAATTCAATCGTCAACTGATATTTCTTCAAAACATTTTCTTGAAACACCGTATACACTTAGCCAACAATTTACTACATTAATTGTACAATTATTTCTAACCATTGTATTACATCGAACGGTAGTTAGTCCATTGTACTGTATAGTGGCACGTGGTCATACAAAGGAACCACTTTCGGCCACTCATTACGATTTAATGGTCTTACGTTTTTTAAAAAGAGAATCTTGACATATACGCTTGTCTTACAAGAAATTCTTGCGGCAGTATTGATCAAAATTGTATCTTAACCTTAAATATTTACAGTCGAAGTGTACCGTATTGGTTAATTTTGTGAAGACAGTGATGAAATATTCGTTATTTAAATTTGACGGTTAGTGTCGGGATAAATTGTCGACCTCGACTCTGTTCGGATTCACGCGTAATTACAACAGTTATCGAGTGGCGTCCTCTTAATTTGACCACTTGTTTGGAGTTGACGTGACGCGTTGTTTTTCGAGAATCAGCTCGTCATTTGGTTCTTGTCCATGCTTTCGACTAACTAGAGACTGTTCACATTCTCGGACAACCAAAATGGATGACATGACCTCTTCTCTTCGTGGCAAAAAGATATGATTAGGTAGGTACTCACATTAGGTTAGGATCTTGGAAGTGTCTAAGTAAAAAAAACCCTCAATAATAACTAAAGAGTATATGCTTTACCATAGGATAAGGGAAAGAGTGGTTGAAACACTGGCCGCTGAAATAGTTAAGTGAAGAATGGAAAGCTTCGTAGAAGATATTTTAAACCGGGCAGCGCACGCAAAGACATTTTGTAAGTATTTTTTGGCTGACTTTGTTTCTCTAAAAAAAATTACATACAATGTTATCCTCCTTCCGCTTATTAATAAAGCATAAAACATTGCAAGTATGAGTAAGTAAGCATCTTAACGTAACATTTTGTTAAAAGATGATGTTTAGCTTACAAACGACAGTTTCTTTATTTGATTGGATAATCATTAAGTATGCAGGTACTTATAAATATTAAACGGTACAAAGTAATATAATTTAGCATATTACATTGTATGTTTATTGCATGGTGCAAATACCTGAACTTCAACATCTGCTTAATCTATAGAAAAAAAACATACGTTTTTTTAACATTCACGCATTTGCTACTCAAGACGACGCGTATAGCTAAGTATAAAAACAGTACTTTATATTATCTCGTTTTCAAATACTTAAACATAAAATAAATTCATCTATGTAAGCTTTTGAGCTCTCTAATCTGAAAACCCTTTCTTTTATATCATAAAAACGTTTTCGCGGGAAACTACGACTATATTCTTCATGCTACTCTGAAAAAGAGCATGATTAGACTGAAGCCATAAATAAATATAAAAACCTGCTTTCACAAAGAAATTGCTTTAAACAGTTGAATAGTCCTTATCTCAACCAGCACACTAGTAGCTCCTATCCGAATTTCCCTAACCAATTTCTAAATACACTTCTTCTTTAAGTATTTTAATAGAAGCTACAACCTCCCATCCAAAAGAACCTTAACACCGTATCATTCTACGGAACATACGTCATTTGGACATAGTGTGTAGATCGGAATGAATGCCAGAACCGGCTGCGCGGGCGCAGACTGGCCGACGCCGCGGCTTTACGACTTTTATGTAGTGATCATACTGGCTGGAGGACATTTTGAAATTCTTCGCGTAGCTTATTTAACTTGATGAGTGCGGCCCTACCGCGAACTTTGAAATCCACGAGGATTTGTCTGTGTTACTTTAATGACGCCTTCCTTGGAGTAAAAGAGATAAATCTTAGAAAACGAATTTCGAAGTTCGCGATAGTAGGCCTGGATAGGACTTGAGACATATATATGGTGGAGAGAAGACAGTATGATAGGGAACTGAGACAAAGGAATGTTAAAAATAAAGTAAATCGTACTGCGGGTCCTCCCAAATATTTGCTACCTGCTACCTGTATGAGATCTATTTATTACTCTTGTGAGGGTTACTGTGAAATAATAAATTAATAATTTCCAAATAATAGAAACGGTAATTTTTTTTGATCAATTACATATTGTGTATGTATTCTACCTGCACAATAAAATAAAATATTATCGGCCTGTTCCACAATCATCGGATAACTATATCCATCAGATAAAAGGGTCACTGTCTAAGAAAAGACTGAGACGTATAACGTAACCATTAAAGATAAGTGTCCATATTGTAGTTGACAGTAAGATAAACGTTTAAGCGTACTCGTACGTACATGTTGTAAAATTAAATTTTCCCAAGATTAACGTTTTGTATGAAACAGAACAGAAGTTCATTACCCACCCGAACAATGGTAAAGAAATCGAGCCTCACAATTAGATACAACGAAGGCCTCATCCGATTCAATACAGAAATAATTAAAGAAATAAATGATCGAGTCATTGTCAAAACTCGAGTACGTTCGGAAGCCATTCTTCGGGAAACGCTGCGTCATTTTAATCAAATTTCCGAACGTTATTTATCTTCCCCCTCCTTCAGAAATGATTTTTTAAAATAAACACAAAGAACGTCTGAAGAATGCGTTACAAAAATATGTAAAGGATTTAAAGCAGCGTTCTTTAACAGGTGTACGTTAGTGTTGCCGCTTTTCGGTTAGACCGATCATATTTGAATAAAGATCTGTATGATGTCCTTTCATATTTACCTTTAAATCTTTATCGTTAAGCTCGAATTTCGTTTGGATTACTTCTGATATTAGATCTTTGTGATTGGAGGACTGTTGCTGTCCAAATGGAGGCTTACTCAATGAACTTTTTTTGTTGTCTACTTAATGCCATTTTGTTTTTATTTGTTAGATACATATGTTTTTTCTATGAGGCCGTGCCGCGCATTCCGTGATTAATACCTATAGATATATCTATATCTGGTCCGATCGTATCTCAATAAAAAGGGTGTTTTGAAATTTCTTAATAGACGGCATCATTTGTGGTTTTGTTTTTGTTGAGCCGATGGTGGTAATTAAAATTGTTCGTGGCCGGAGTCGATTGCTTTGTCAATTCGATTAGTCTTATTTTAATGTCAGATATCGGTATCTTAAAGGTATGACTGGAATTCCTCCATGGTGTTCTTGAACTTCATTGATTTGAGTCAAGTTACTATCGTAAATATCCTTTTTGTGTGTTACTTATTATTAGTTAATAATTGCGTAGGTAATAGATAAGTTGTTGTGCTGTATTGAACTCCAAAAGAGCCGCTTCTACTCTTTTTGATATTTCACGAGAATAAAGAACCACAATTTGCTTTTTTCTTACATTTTTGATATCAACTAGACATAATAGATTATGAACCAAACAATAACAAATATTAAAGTATTAGTATTATAAAATTAGAAAGGAAGTAAGCTATAATGTACAAAAGATGCCGCCACTTGTATTTGCAGAACGGAAATATCAATATCATATCCTGATATTAACGAAAGTACCCTACTTGTTGCGCTTGAGTAACTTGCGCAAACAGCCGATCGAGATCAATGCTGCCGAAATTAAAAAAAGTATGATTCGCTTTAACAATGAGAAATTATTTTTATAATATTTCACTATGTATACGAATCGCCGATTCAAAGGAAGCTCAACTGTATAGCTTTTCAATAAGATTTAGATTGTTTTTATTAGCTCATGTTAGTTCTAAATCATTAAGCGTGGCTCACAAGAGCGGGTAAACGCCGCGTTTACTGCCGCCCCATTAACCGCATCGAATCGCAAGTTTGCACAACAATCGCACAACAGTCGCACAATCGCTCTTTACTCAAATCGACGGTTTTTGCGATTTTTAACGCGCATGTCCCTTTGTGTCGTTTGTGCTGCAGTGCGGAAATTTCATTAGTTTTGTGCAGATGGTCGTTTACGCGATTCCGATAAATCATTGGGTGTGATATTAAATCAAATTTGTTCATAAATCGTTTTATTGCTTTTCTCTATATTTCAAAAATGTTCAATTTTGTATACATTTTGTACTTTTGCTGTTGAGACTGATTTAGTTGTATTTTATATTGCCATGTTTATCTATATCTCTTGTAATTCTCTAATTTACATTACAAAGTTGCTTAACAGTTATTTGATTCTGTAGATTCTCTAGTTGATTCGATTATTTTGTGAGAACAGGGCCAGACTTAAAATGTGCTTTTACCATATATCGTGCATCACTTTCTCTCTTATACATCTAGAACACCGTAATGCCAACAACAACAGTAGGCCTACCAGAAATATTGAGCATTTGTCCAACGATGGCGTGATATGTGTGACAAAATCATGCTCGAAATTTAAAATTTTTGATGTTCGCGATAGACCTTCAGATGACAAAATCTCTTAAACCTACAGAACGCGAAAGTGTAGCCTATTTTAACACAATACTGGAAAAAACCTCAAACCCGTACAAAAGAGGTATTTTTCACGGCGACAACAAAAGATTTAAAAGGCACGTAATATTCATACGGCCGATTACCGGATACGAGGGCGACATGATAAAACCCCTTTGGAGTGTTAATGCCGTGACAAATGGTGAATTTATGCGGTCCAGGCGGGGTCCCGCTGCGCTTTGCCGTGGCCGGCGCAGGCGCAAACCAAATGGAATACTTATTTTTTCATTTTAAGTCTGACACTATGTTGCAGTTGTGGGAGCTAGAGAAAAAATTACATGTGTAATTTTATAGTGTATTTTTATGGCATAGGGATAAACGAGGAAACGGATAATCGGTGACCTTGCTTTGGCTGGAGCTTCTGTATCGATGGTGAAACTGTTTTTCTATTGATGATGTGTTGTATATATGTACGTATATGTATTATATATTTATCTTACGGGGGACAGGAGGGCTGGCAGTTTCCTCGCACAGCGAATAAGCATCGCGATTCAGCGGGGAAACGTTGCCAGCATCCTTGGCACTATGCCACAGGGTCCTTATTTAGATTTAGGCTTTTAGTTGTTAGTTAGTTAAGTTTATTGTAAGTGTAATTGATTGTTATTGAATTTGGAAATGTACTTAACGTTAATAAATAATTTCCCTTATATATTTTAATTACTCGTATATGTGTATTGGATGTATGAGTTTATCTTAGTTGGTAACTATATTAACAGTTAAGTTTTTGGTATTACTCAAATATATTCTCCACTGTACACGGTATGTTTGTCTATCTTTTGCTTCATATAGACGACTCCTTTGCTCAAAGGTTAACTGGAAGAGATCCCTTACAGGGATAAGTACGCCTTTGTACATGTCAACATTTTTGTATAAATGTGTATTTTTGCCTGTTTTGTCTACAATAAAGAATTTACACACATTTTTTTGTCCCCTTGCTCGCACCTAGAAGCGAGTATGAGCAGGATGGACAGATAGTAAATTACGTTACAGTTAACACGCCGCGCCGTCTACTCTTGGTAAGAAAGGTCACTGATGCAATTCCTATCTCCCTTTGACACTAAGTTACCTGCAACACCAGAGGGCCTTCCGCGAATTACGATCGATGTTGCCTCTCTCTGGCACTTCTAAATTCACACGTAAGTGTGACAAGGACGCAACTCGTCGATCGTGGTTTGAGGCATGCTCACAGTGGGGTCATAAATGCCGTTGCCGTTCCATTCGAACGAAAATACCTATAACAATCGTCAGTAGAATCTAAAAAAATGTAAACAAACCTAAAAACTTAAGGTGCATTTAGACCAAACGAGCATTCGCTGATTCTATCCCCGACTCTACGAAATGCGTTCGTTACACAAAATGAGATTCGTCGAAATTCGTTGATTTCGTAGAGTGGAGGATAGAATGAGCGGATGCGTTTGGTCTAACTAAATGCACATTTATTATTCGATAATCCAGCACTTTTGAATCACAATGTATGAATAAATAAAAAAAATGGTATTTATTAGTATTAAATTTAAAATATATCTGCGAAAACGTGTTTTACGATATGCGTCAAAGACACAGAATTAGATTTGGATAGAAGAAACAAGTTCATTTGTATGGCGGCCGAGCGTGTCAGATTTTGTACTGAAGTTGTTACTTGCTTAGGATTTTAAATATGTCTCAGGCCCTTGAGTATTCATATTTTTTTGTGTTGTTGCAATTAATATTACTTAAGGAGGCATTATTCATGTTTTTGTTCACTTCAACTTACAAAATTTGACGCCCGAAAGCTGCAAGCTGCGATTGAAGACGGACAACTCAGTAGATTTTACTGAGTTCATTTGACACGCTAAGTAGATATTACGTTTGATTGATCTATGGTATATATGACATCTGTGGTCAAAGACGTCAACTGCTATGGAAAGTCTTCGCTTACATTTTTTTAGATTTTGACGATTGTGGTATACGTTTTTTTAGTGTTCTTGAAGGTCATATCGCTCACTGTTTACAGACCAGGGTGCGTAGCCAAGGTGCCAATCGATACCGCCCAGTCCCTAACGAAACTCAATTTCTTTGTCGCGTTAATAAGAAAGACAGACAGAGGGAGAAAACAACGATGTGCTACTACATTAGTTAGCGACTGGCAACTTGGCTACGCACTCAGATGACCTCATTAATGATTTCAAAAACAAGATGTAGCCGTGTGGTGACGGCATTAAGAATACCTTTGTCACCACCCCAACTCCTCCTGCGGATGTCGTAAGAGTCGACTAAGGGATTGAAGTGTCACTTCTCTTTATTTAATAAAAGATTGGTGATGGGCAGCAGCGTCATCATAGTAGACACATTACTGCGATCGCCAATCCGCTTGCCCAGCGTGGCGATTATGGACATTTACCTCCTAATGCGTCTATACGCATAGTTAATAGGAGAGGCCTATGTCCAGCAGTGGACTAACGATGTGAAACGAGGTGGCTTATGATGGTCACGCGTTTGGCGTTAATCGTGCTACGCATCACTTTCGCACATGCGTACTTGTTAGAACGTGACAGCAACAACGACAAAGGATTAAATACGGGACCATCACAAGTCAGGATACATTGGAGTTCATAGTGGCTTTACTTTGAATACCGTAACATTTATCGTCATCATCATATCAGCCGAAAGACGTCCATAGCTGAACATAGGCCTCCCCCAAAGATTGCCACAATGACCGGTCCTGTGCCACCCGCATACAGCGGACTCCTGCGACCTTCACCAGGTCATCAGTCCACCTTGTGGGGGGCCTACCCACGCTGCGCCTTCCGGTACGTGGCCGCCACTCTAGAACCGATGGCCGGTCGGGCGGAACATTTATATCTGAACTTATTCCAATAAATCAGATCAAGGCTGTGCGAAAATCTCTTTGAACAAACTAAAGATTAATTCTATTTATTTGAGTTAGTTTGTTTTCCGGGTAAGACAAGGTATTTTAATGCAAAATTGCTTCATTTAAAAAAAGTTTCCATTAAGTGAAATGAAGTAATTTAAGAGTTTACTACTTTTCCTGCCAAATACTTTTTCCGCATCGAGTATAATATTATTATGTTGTCAATTAACTATAATTTGTTAAGCATTGACACTAGATAGATTTGTTTGTGATTCGGACCCGTTCATTATCGATATCAACATACGAGCATAATTCCTTGTTTAATTATAGTATTTGCAAGATACCGACCTTTGCGTCTTTAATTTGGCCTTTACGACTCAGCGGGACGTAAGTCTCTAATGCAATTAAAACAAAAATGCCATTCCCGTTGACACCTCGAACAACATTACAATTACAGCTTTTAATCTAATTTTGCGACTTACGACCTTCGCAATAAGGGCGTAAGTGATGGAGCATTTACTGCGGTTTTTCGAGGAAATAATCCAGTGGCTGCTTTTTTACGCTTTTGGTTAATTTAATTTCGGCCGCGACTGTATTTTGATTAATAGGTATGCGACGGTTTTGCTGCTGGGAGTCTGTTTGAGATGCCAATATTATTTATTGTTTTACTCATCTAAAATAACACGAAAATATTATTTATAATGAGACGACCTATGAAAAATGTTTACAACGCGAAGCTATGTCAGCCATAGAATTTGTTTTACAACATTTATAAGAATGACACAAAATAATTTATTGCGGAATTAATTTAGTCCGATTGGTTTTCTTGTAAATGTTTGGGTTATTAAAATATTAATGAGAAAACTGGTTAATATGCTGGGATATACCCAAATAATTATGTGCACAGGCGAAGATATAATGAAATATATTTCTTTATGGTTTATGGTAGAAATAAAATCCGAAACTTATATACAGTAGCCATGACTAAATTAAGGATGTCAAAAGACTGTTATGATGTTCTTCCCCTTGTTAGAAGCCTTATTTAAAAAACCGGCCAAGTGCGAGTCGGACTCGCGCGCGAAGGGTTCCGTACCATTATCAATTTATTATTTAAAAAATACAGTTAAATCAACCTACCTCAAAAACTATAGGAGATAATTTAATCAAACCAAAAATCATTGATAGAGTTTATTAATGTGCTTAACATATATTTTTTTTAGAATTTTATATCGCGTAGTTTAAAAAATAGAGGGGGGGGACACATTTTTCAGACTTTGAGAGCTGGTATCTCGAAAACGATTTGCTTAAATAAAGATAAGATTTATAAACCTTCATATCATTTTCAAAGACCTTTCTATTAATACCCCACACGCTTATACAGGGTGTTTTTTATATCATTAGCCATATTGCAATATGTGTTGGGTAAAGGCGTAAAAAAATATTTGGTAAAACAAAAATAATCCATTTTTCATTATCCTTTTTGTTATAGATTTTTTTTTTAATCTCATTATCTAACGAATGTTTGGTCACTATGATCACTTGCTTACTTTGCGTACTGCCCATCATCTCATAACTACCAAATCAGATTGGAAAGGGTGTTTGAGTTTGCAACTTTAATTAACCCGCATAAGGTAACTAATTCAATGCGTTATAACGTACGTAACAAGTTTCCTACGCGTGGTGGGGAATGGAGGTGGAGCTTAACTTGCAGGTAAATCTCACGAGACAGCATTATCAGTCTATCGCATACAGTACTAATAATGAGGGTATTTAGAGTTGCGCGCCGATCTGAGGGTAGTTTGACTCGAGCACGTTCACGCAAGCGCACTCCTTCATTGTTTACAGAGTGCTGTACAAATGGCACATGGCATCTTGCGATCAGCCGAGCCAGCATAATTTGACCTCAACAACGGAGTAACTTAAATGTTCCGTCATACAAACGCGTACTGGTTTACCTCAGATATCGATTCTAATGCACTCTCTAAGCAAATTGAATTGTTGATGACGACGAGTAGGTACAGGTAGGTATGCGCTTGGGCAGTTTTAATCAAATAACAATCATGTGTGCATGTAGTTAGGACATTTTATTCATTGTTTAGTGCCGATGGTGGGGTGAGTGATGTCGGCTGTTCGGTGCTTGTGATGAACTCCTGATTGGCTAAGACTTGACTACTCAAACCTGCTACCCTTTTGTCTGCCATCGAATCGCACGGATTGAAACAAACTTGCCTAGTGACCACAAATTATGTTTTTGCCGGATAAAAAACGGAAAAAAAAAAATAAAAAAAAGTGTCACTTTTTTTTTCAAAAATGTTGTGTACTGGTGATCGCGAATGACATATCCAAATTTGGCTAACGACATAACAAACACCCTGTATACAACTAATTTTTTTTTTCTATCCCTCAGTTATATGTATGGAGGGCCCCCACCCCAATGGTTTTTTTACAATTTAGTATCATAATCCTGTAGCGGTTCATACAACACATATCCTTACCAAATTTCGTTACTGTAGCATTCATAGTTTCCGAGTAAATCAGCTGTGACAGACGGACAGACGGACAGACGGACAGACGGACATGACGAATCTATAAGGGTTCCGTTTTGCCATTTTGGCTACGGAACCCTAAAAATGATATTATAACTACCATACCAGGGCACCATCATCACTTTTTACAATTTTTTCGAATAGTCATTGATTTTGCCGTTTAATCTTATAATTATCATGAGTATCATATCATGACACTTTACAATATGGCAGTGTCTTTACAACACATTATATATTTTTTTAAGATAGGCACTATGCATATCACATGAGCTTTTTCAGACAATGTTGGTTGGCACATTTCTTAGAGCGACATCAGCTGGGATTATGATTTCTACAGCTTTAGGTGGCAAATGTTCTGAGAACTCTTCTCTTCAGCTACCAAAGAAAGAAGTTCGGCCTACTCCAGGTTCCCCAAGCAGGATAATGCGAACAGTACGGGGTAAAGACTTGAAAACCATTCGATTTTAATTTTTAATTCTTGAACACATAATTAATATAAACTACGAGGGAAAGATTTGCTGATTTTAAGTAAACAATTTTATATTTTCATTAGACTTATAAATTAATTATAATAATCGGTAAATATATCATGTCCACATATATGTTTTTTAGGTTTTCAGTGTATGCAATCTTTGGGAGAGGCCTATGTTCAAACAGTGGACGTCTTTCGGCTGATATGATGATGAATGAAAGTATAAAATGAAAGTATAAAAACTTTACAGTTAACACTTCTTATCTGAATATTTTATTACAACGGGTCACTAAAAACAATTTTGACATTTGCGTCACTCCCGTGTGACAAAACGGAAATCATCTCGGTACGTTAATTGAATGATGGTATCACAGTCATTGTGTTATTTTTACGTTACGACAAAATGTCGTATGCGCTATACGGTGACGAACTTACGTTACGTCCTTTTAAACTAGTATGAGGGGTAACAGCTTTGCCTAAGCTTCTGTGAGAAACAATAAGGAATTTTGTTTTAATCTGTACGAGGTCATTTACATTTGGTCATAATGTGACACAGCCTCCTTCAGATATATTTGAGCAGGCCTCTATTCATTTGACTCTAATTTGGAGAGGTGGCAGGCGATTTTGAGGGAAACTGTATTTACAAAGACAATTTTACTTAGAACAATACAATGTACGAGTAGGTTAGGTCCGTACAGTTATGTAACGAATTAAGCCGTATGTCTAACTTTAAAGATGTTTATTCCTGAAATCATAATGACTCATTAATCTTATTATACATGGCCATAGAATGTACTGTAGCCATTCTAAGCCTTAATCACAAAACGCAATCCAACTTCATCCTCCACGTTTTCACAATAACTTCAAACTCTATAGAAATTACATCAAGGCTGTACAAAACATTTACGACATCTATCGTTCTCAACTAATACTGTCATATGTATCTTTTACCGTACTCAAGTAAAAATGTTGTAAGTGACGTTTGAATTTGTATGCGATACGTCATTTCACGTTAGAGTAGTGTAATTGTATGCTCTGGCGGTTACGACATTTGATTTAGCCGAAATTTCTCAAGTTTATGGCAGCTACTGTGCTACAATAAACCGCTCAGGAGCGCACGGACGGACAGTGATATATAAGAAGCAATTAAAGTGTTGTAAGTCGGGTGTACTAATGATGGCTACTGGGTTGCGCGTTATGAAGCGACAGACTTGATATAATTAATGTTAAAAGAAGGCCTGTAGGCTTAAATATTATTTCATCACACTTGCTGTCTAAGCGCGCCATTGCTTGCGTGCGTAGCGGGAGTAATAGAAAAGTGAAATTCCCTAGGGAGTAATAGAAAAGTCAGTACGTCATTTAATAATATTATGTCTTAAAACTTATTTTTTTGTCGCCAAGTGTGATGAAAAGCATTGTATGCATCAAGGGAAGGATAGTACGGAATTACTAACGAGAGTGTTAGAAGCTTTTATGACTCGAGTTAGTATTCCGCTTACCGACCGTACTAATAATACACAATGTACTATTTCATCACACCTGTTCGGTAAGTGCGCCAATACGCTGCGGTGATGCGGGCCGTAGGTGCGTCATTACGTCCTAGTAGGCCGTTAAGGATTTTCATACAACATTACGTCGCACTAGCGCGGTCCGGCGCACGCCGCGCGCCGCGGCTAGATTTCTTTTATGAAAATGATGAAATTAAGTCATCCCTGATTTAGACCATTTTAGAGTAGTTTTGTGAAAATATATTGTTTTATTTACTTTTTTGCATCACAGGTGTGATGAAAAACATTGTGTGTACCACGGGTGGTACAAGAATTATGCGCAAATTCTTACTTACCGCCCTAAATACACAATGTACTATTATAAGTGTAAAACAAGGTTTCTTTAATATTATCTTCGGTTACGGCGATGAAATAAAACTATTTAAATGGATAATATCTTACTGGGTTCGGGCGATTGCAAAAAAATACAAAATAAATTCGCGATCGCATCAATTGTGTTGTGTTACGAAAGTTAGTCATACTAATTATAGTGTGTACTCTGTCCAACAACTTTTAGCAGTAGAAAAAGGCATCATATTGTTGGAAAAAGGCGTCACAAGTGCTTTACGGTGAAGGAAAACATCGTGAGGAAACCTGCATAGACTTGCGAAGAAATTCAAGGGTGTATGTGAAGTCCCCAACAAGTACTGGGCCAGCGTTGGGACTACACAAAATAGGCACGTTTGATGTCGAATTGCAGAAAAAATGTCCAGGATACAACAACAACAACAACATTCGATCGCACCTTTTTAATGTCGATTCTACTTTTTCACAACTCTGTCCCCGCTTAGACACCTTTATAACACCATAAAGGCTTTTTAATTAAGGAGAAATCACACGAGCGTCTATTTGTATTTATATGTATTTTATGTATTTATGGCACTTATGTGGCCCAATTAGCACACAAAAAGGACTATAAACGTATACACGTAGTTTATGATTCCACCTGCCGGTGACAAATGATATATGACTGACGTTATTGTCTATGATTGGGTGTGGTAATATTTGGAATTCAAATTTTAGAATGGGAACTATATTTTGTTATTATGATGCTCTGTACTTCTTAGCTTTCAAAAAGCTTCACTTAATTTATTCATATGAAGGGTCCACGGGAAGAACGTATCTAGTAAATTCAAATTACAGCAAGAATAACCACCTTACTTTTAACAGAATAGGGTGTGAATTTGCCCTGATTTTTTTTAGCTTTGGACATGTTTTTTCCGTGGACCCTTCATATAGTTATCCGAGAATTAAGAACAAGACGGGAAAACGAATTGATGGACATACGATATTTTTTTTTAAATGTAAACAATGAAAATTTGTATCATAGGACATTTTTTGAAGTGAAGAGTTTTAGGATTTTAAGTCGCTATTATCAATGCAAAGAATTCTGCTTCTTTGTATTTTGTAGCTTTCCCTTCAGATTTTTATAACAAATCTTTTTCAAGTCAAATCTAATATCGAACAAATACTTTTAAAATCCTTCTAAATTATTTTACCATAACATTAACATAACCAATCCAAATTATATCTTCTCCGTTATAAATATTGAATGTCATATACCAAAGAAAAATATACCAAGATCACCAACGTCCGAGGTGGGAATCGAACCCACGTACTGCAAGTATCGTGTACAGCTCGTCCACGCGGTCCTAACCCTAACAACCTTCGTCGGCCTTAAAAAAACTTCAATCTTCTCTTTTGTTTTATTACCTTCAACTTCTGAATTATGAGCCACGGTATAAGGACATATTTCTGGATTAAAGTGTAACACGGTAGATTAGTCTCCAGGTGCGAAAGGAGCCATCCAATTCGTGTCACAGCGGGACACCAATAAAGAATGCTAAATATGTCACTTTGCCCAGAAATCTGGTATTATCGAGCTTGGAATCATATGATTACTTCCTCAAAGATCACCAAAATCTAATTTGGTTGAGCTCAACCGCAAAACATCGCTCATAAATTTATTATTAGACAATTAATTACTGTCATAAAAATATAAGCTCATCGGAAATGCCTTGCATGCCATAGTGACTAGTGACACCTTTTGTTGCTGAACTGTAGAAATTATGACACTATTCCACAAAATTAAATTAAGGATGATATAAAATCCGTTTTGGTCTGTTTTTACCCCAATTCAATAAAATTCCGTGCGATTATTGAATTCAGACAGAGTGTCTGCGATCTGTATTTTAGGTTGGCCACGGAAAATGTGATACTGTCATTTATCGTTAAATGTTTAGGGATTGTCAAAACTCTGGAAACTGACATACTTAATTAAGGGATACACGAATAAGACTAAAGAAAACTGTATAAAAAATCCACCGTTCGCTTTTTGCCAGTTTGATGTGACAATTTCCTGTTTCTATACTCTCAACTTAAAACGGGAACGACTAATGATAAAAGTTTAACTAAAGTTTCAGATTGAACAGTTTACCTGAATCAATAATCATCGGCCCACGAAGATACAAAATGGTTGTCATAAAAATCGTTATGGACACATCTCATAAATTGTTCCGCACGTCATGAGGTTCGATGTTTTATGCGAACGGTTATTAGGACCCAAGGTCACGCGTTTTGTCCAGGGATGGTGTATCCAATGCTTATAGAGTCGTTGGCTCACTCTTAACACCACAACGCTTTCCGGAACGAAGTATTCAAGTTAAACAAGGGGGTTACCATGATCTCTTAAATGCAATTCAGTTTAGATTCAGGCTGTGAGTTTTTGACGGTTATTCTATGGAACTGACACATTTTGATTCATATTAGGTCCTAAACTGAATCGTATTAGTAGATTGTGGTAGCTGACCCTGCTTCTCTATCTCATTTCATGTTATCGTAATTGAGATTTAGAAGTGCTTTTTTGCAAATGGTTGAAGAAGTGTGGGCCACTATCAGGGACAATGGAGATTTCGAAATCACAGGAAAGCGACACGACGTTTTACGTTTCATCTATATCGAATACCTTATACACTTAAGCAGCGTAGCTAATCTTGAAAAACAAAGGCGGCATATTGACCAAAAATTTTTATTTTTGGTCAATTTTCTTCTTGAGATTCCTGTCACTTTTTCAAGGCTTAAGGTTTAAGGTTGGAGTGGAAGGTTTATGTAAGGGAAGAACAATAAACGATTGAGTATTAAGGTACTGATGCAGACTCCATCCTCTCCTTAGTCGGCATCTTCGGCATTTCTGAAGGTCGTGTCTAGTTTGAAGGGCTTGTTGCTTGATGCACCATGCTCTTTCAAGTGTGTCTGTTCTCACTTTTCACATATTCTTCTTCTTCTTCTTCTAATGCCATCTGCTTATCGCAGTTTGGCAATCATCATTGCAATTTCAACCTTCGACACAGCAGTACGGAAAACTGACCGAGTGCTTTTTTGGAACCATTGGCGTAGATTTTTAAACCAGGATATTCTTCTTGCTCCCGCACTCCTTTTGCCTTGAATCTTTCCCTGTATCACATATTAAACAGCTTGAATTGTCAAATTGATAAAATATCCGTCCTTAAAAGGGCAGGGGTTCTAGTTACGCTGGTACTGAACTGCGTAATCATTAACGATCAGAATACTTGGCCAGATTATGACGAGACCCGTGAAAAGGGTTGTCGGTTTAATGGTCCACATGTCCTCTTTTTGTCTTTGGCGTAATCCTCGGAACGGACACCACGGACAGTTACGAATGATTGTGGAGCCGTAATCCGGTACGGGAGAATTTTAATTGGGTGTGATTTAATTTGAAACCTGTGATCATGTTTGCAATGTTTGTATTTACCGCAACGAGTTTAAAATGCCATGTTTGGATCATCATCATCATCAGCCTATGATAGTCCACTGCTGGACGTAGGCTGCTCCTCTTAACTATGTGTATAAACGCATTAGGAGGAAATGCCACGCTGGGCAAGCGGATTAGCCATCGCAATAATGTGTCCACTATGATGACGCTGCTGCCCATCATCAATCTCTTATCAAATAGTGGTCAGTGACACTTCAATCCCTTAGTCGACTCTTACGACACCCACAGGAGGAGTTGGTGTGGTGGTGGTATTCTTACTGCCGTCACCACACGGCTAATATTATATTTGGATAATCGCGTAAAATTTTCAGTATCGGTTTGTCTCAGGGTGAGTAATTAAGATGTCAATTGCTAACGATCACAGGCCTATTTCTCGAAAGCTTGTAACTTGTAATACTAGCGGAGTCCTTATCCTATTAATAGTGTTAAAAAGAGACTTCCACTTGTATTGCATTGTAACTTGCAATACAAGTGGAAGTCTCTTTTTCTTTTTCCTGAAACGGGCCCCAGTAGTAATGTATCGTAGTTTTCTCTCTCTGTCATTATTTCTTATTAGCGCGAGAAAGCCGACAAATACAATTGCGTTATGTTTGCGATTGGCATTTTTGCTACGTACCCGGACCAGTTAAGGCCGAGCCACACCAGATGAGTGTGCAGCGCGTGTACGTGCACGTTGTAGCGTAGGAAATTTCATAGTAGATGGTACACCGCTTGTGGCATCCGGTGTGAATCAACCTCTATTTTTTTTTCATTCTTATAGGTTCCGTTGGTCTTCATCATTCACTTATACCTACCTACCCCTCCTATCTCTCTTTAAGTTGGAGTTCTTGCTTAACAGTAATTTTATTGTACCATGTCAGGAAAAAAATGGCTTCATTACAGAACGTAACCAAACATAGGAATTGTTTTAAAGTTAAAAAACGAATGTCCAATACGTGTTATAAATGGGTCAAAATTCTTTTCGTTGTCTTGTTTCATATCACTCTGTCACGATATTAGTTGCTGTTTCGATCAGTATATTTAAAAAATCCGGTGCACTGGTATTTCTTTTTCTCGCTAAATTTTAATCCATACATCAGAAATTGAAAACAAAACATCATCTCAGATTATAAAAATACATCATCTCATACAAAAATCACCACTGCGTCACGTTTTATAGGGACACAAATATTACAATATTTATGATTTAATTAATGTTAGTTTGTCAAAATCTGTTATTCACTCGATTTAGCATGAAAGCAACATAGTAGTCAAACAACAACAGACAGCTACAGCCATAAATCTGTGTTATTAGTCACTAGAGGATACGTCACGGTAGATATTAGTCGCTAAGACAAAGACGGGTTCGACGGCGGACAATGGCATTTTCGTTCTTGAAGGGTTCTGCAGACCAAGTCAAGATGCCACTCTACAAAGTCACGGGTCCATATTAATCTATTTGTTCCCACTTGACGAAGCCTGTGCTGTGGATTTGAGAATGAACCTGGAGGACTGATGGAATGGCGTGAATGCGGTTGGCGCAGGACCGGTCATTGTTGCAATTTTCGGGATGCCTATGTTCAGCAGTGGACGTCTTTCGGCTGATATGATGATGGTGATGTATCCATCTGTTATGTATGTAGCCACATACTAGGTACTCCGACAGAAACTGGCGATACAGTGGGGCTAGGTCGATTTGTGTAAGAAAGTCCACATGATACTATTTTATTTAATAAACCGTATATAGTACTATACTAAATAACTTATTGAGAATTGCTCTGATATCATTAAGTTACCCACACGGTTCTGTAGACGACGGATCCCTGAAATATGACAAAGATCTCTCTTTTGTCAACATCACTTATATCGGGCCATCTAAAGAGCGGTCCGTCGAACAATAAGTGAATCTTAAATGTTGCTCTTATCAGCGATATCACAGATTGGTTAGCTGCCTTTAGTCCAGAACAAGCCAGGAATTTGACAAAGTGTGCGGCTGATTCAAAGGCGTTGTTTATTAGTAACGTTCTGTTAAATAGAATAAAAATATTAGAGAGTAGTTGGGTCACAAACTTGGTCGAAACAGAATCATCTTTATTGTGGTCAGTTATGGTTTGGTGATTCCATAAATAAATAGAAACAAAGAAAGCTTATTCGAGGCAAGGAAAAAATACATCCATATACGTATTTTACGGTCGTAAAATTTGTTATACACATATTTTGATGATACTATTACTAAAATGGTCCCTAATCAGGATTTTCCCAACCTAATAGACTAGCGCTGATGATCTTACGTTGGGGCTGGCTGGATGGTTTAACCATATGGAATTAATAATGAGGAGACACTTTATTTATTTGCGTATGATAAGAACCTCAGCTTTAATGTACATACCTAACTTCTGCAATGTCCACAGGCAAGACTTCTGTTCTGACCCAATTGGTACCTATTGCAACAATTGAACTACAGTTACAGAAAGTCCTAGTACAAGCTTGGTGTTTATGAATGCAAATAAATTGTCAAGTAAAATTATTTATCCTTGGTGGACAACCAAAACTTACTAAGTAACAAATACCCACTTATTTAATATATAGCTCGTATCTCAGTTCTCTTTCAATAGTGACATATACCTTTGCTAAGTGTATTGGCAGACGTTATAGTGAGTTTTGGATGTCAATAGACGGTATATTAAACTGTGCTGCTAATCTGAAGAGAAGCTTTCAGGAACAAATAGGATTTTCAGAAGCGATTTCCATGAACTGACTAGAATTCTTCGAAAATTACGTATTTCGTACAATTTCGTGAATCCGATAAAATAGTAGGTATTTATTTGATGTCTGGTCTTTAAGGTGAGCACTCAATGTAGAAGAATTTATGTATTTAGATGTACCAAGTGAGGTGAGTTTTTAGTTTTAGTCGTAACACACACAAATATAAGGAAAAAGGACAAAGTAGATATAACATACAAAAAAGGTACCATGAAATGGAGGGCATTTTAGAGGGTTGTTTCTAAGATCTTATTAAAAACTTTTACTATGGAGTCGACATACAAATTGCGAAGAAAAAATCAGCTGCTCTATACTTTTTGCGTTCTACACCTAAAATCTCGGCGTTTTTATGGCAATTGGCATGCAAACGCCGAGATTTTAGGCATCCTCAGAATCAACCCTCAATTTGGCCAGTGACCAAAAACACCTAGTATAAAATGCACCATACTATATCGACCATGAACCAACGAATCCAACCTAAAGATCAAAAGCTATCCGCTTTGCGCCCGTCAGTTATATCGCTTTGTGGTATTTTCGTAAATATTTTGCGCCGATCATAACGCCGATATGATTGTGCGTCGGTTGAATTCGTGAGCAGGAGACAATGGACTTCAGGTCGTACCTTTATCATGGATGAAAGGAATATTGTTCTATAGAAGCGTTTTAGCATCATCATCAGGCCATTTAAGTACAAGGTCTCCAAGCATGCTTGACACAGAATCAGTTTAGAACTTTGGAACTAAAGGTTATATTTGGAAATTAAATGCCTTAATTTTCTTATTTTTTGATTTTCCGTTCTCAGTTATTGGAAAATTGTCATTAGCATAGATACGAGTATATTAGAATCTCTTGAAGACCGAGAAGGATAAGTCCAGTAAGTACCTACATACACTTTGCTTTGCCTCACGAGATAACCGCCACGTGGGATGTTGACTCGACGATCATAGTCCCGATAGTCGTTACAGCGAACGGTTTAATAGCGAAGAGTCTTGACCAAAACCTTAAGAGACTCTCGCTAGATGGATGGATCAAGGGTCACATGCAGAAGACGGTAATCCTGGACACAGCGTGGGTAATCCGGCGGTTCCTCTCTCTGCGATCTTAACCACCGGCCGCTTGGGCCCGCCTCGTTGCCGGCGGCACCCTAGGTTAGGTTTTCTATAAAGTGTTTAATTGTTTATATTTTGTGTCATTTTTGTATGTTGAATTTTTATTTTAATTTTAATTTTATAAAAGACCCAACTAATAAAAGAATAAGGTAAAGGAAATACTAATACTCAGAAAGTTTCTATTCTACTAGCGTTTCACTTATAATACTTCTGACTCAAGCTATATCGGAGGCTTAGCTATCACGGGTAAGGTGTCACTGAATAGGTGAATAGTTATAGTACGTATTGTGGTACTTTGGACGGCGATCAACCAACAAAGACGCTTAAAAATGTACTCTGATACACCTAACCACATCACAAAAACACTCCTTAAGTTATCTGTTAGTCTTACTGGTCCGGTATTAAAGTTTATTTTCGAGAGTCTCTGGTTTTTTTAATAGAAAGTGGTTTTTGGTAGTGTTTGTAATAATAATGTTATTATTTGACTCTTTACGCATGCATAGATGATCACGGGCTATTCTGTTGCTGAGGAAGTTCAATTCTTAGAAGCGAAAAGTTGTAAGTGTGCATACTTTCTTAGAATAATACTACTTTTTCAGTTTTGAAGAAAGAGAAAAACATAGTTTGGATAGCCGTTGAGTGACAGTGATCATGTATGTAATAAGGTACCGCAATAAGCTAATACATAACTACATTATACATGTAAAAAGGTCGTATGTGAAAGCCAAATACGCATATTTAACATCGTTTTCAAAATTGGTTTAGAAAATCAAGATGTGGCAAGTTTTGGAAATACGGTGGCCGTATTATCAATTCCCACGGTTTTTTTAAGTTGATAAAGCCTTAGATGGCAATATTTACATTATTTACTTCTATAATGTATACGTTGACAAAAATATTCGGAATTATGTGTTATTTATATGATTTAGCTATTTCTATGATGTTTCTTTGAATAAATAAATCTATAATTATTTTTAACACTCCGGCTCGATGGCTTGTCTGTAATCTGGCAAATAAAATTATCTTTATCTCTACCCCGCCCTAGCCTAAAATAATATATACCTACTTACCTATTTAATGTGGCTATTTTACTAAACAAACTTACAAAACTTTATTTCAAATGTTCGTTTCATCACTTATGAATAGGGGTAAGAGTATGTAGTGGGTAAGAGTACACAATCCCATACATTTCAGTACGTTTAGCACATTATTAAACTACTGGTTACCCCTGACAAATAAGTATGCTACAGGCCTAATAGTCCTAATTTCGAGGATTTATCGCTGTTTAATGAAGCTTCTGATAGTGACGATACCTCGAATTTTAAGAATTTCGAATTCCGTAAAACCATACAACTATAGTCCAGGGGCCTATTTCTCGAAAGCTTGTAACTTGTAATACAATCGGAAGTCCTTATCAAATTAATAGTGTCAAAAAGAAACTTCCACTTGTATTACAAGTTACAAGCAGAAATGGGCCCTAGTACTACAACTATGGTCCACAAGTTCAACTCGTAATTAAGCTTCAAATCAAAAAAAATCAAAATCTTTTACTTTAGTTTTATCTAAGTTTATTAATCATTAAGTAATGAGGAGACTTTGTGTAACAACTGCGTCAATAATAATATTTGTAATAGTACGTAGAATATTAGTAATAGTATAATATTAATAATTACACTAAATCGAAGATATTTGACTTAGTTTTGGACCATAGTAGTTGGGAGCTTTTGGACTATAGTTGGGTAGTTTTACGGTTTCGCGTTAGGGCCGCGAACGGTGGACCCCACTTTTCGAGGCCCTATAGGCCTGTTGTTGTTGTTGCCATTTTTTTCTGCAACTCGACATCAAACGTGGTTCAGCTGGCCCAGTACTTCACATACACGCTTGAATTTCTTCATTGCTGTCATGCAGGTTTCCTCACGATGCTTTTCTTCACCGTAAAGTACTTGTGAATATGAAATGATAATATATTATAGGCCTAACGTAAACTTTTAAAATCGTAACGTTACTAAGTTCAAACATCTGTCTCTGTCACTCCAACGGACGCGACATGAGTGCGACAGAGACTCCAACTTTCGCGGTTTTATTGATGGAATAACGTGTGGTCTACTTAAGTATTTTTTCAACCCTTAATGCGTCAACCCTGACTCACACACCTGTTGAATGGGCACGGGCACCCACACACTCCCCCCCCCCCCCCCCCCCCGCTTTGGGATCCCCTTCCCCCCCGGACCGCATTCTTTCGAGCCAGACTGGCCGACGCCTGCGCAGCGGGACGCTTCCTGTACTAATCGGGGATATTATAATATTAAGTAGTTGAGTAGGGAGTTTTCGCTGTATTTATAGTGCAGGCAAAAATAAGGACTTAGTTCTGGGGCCAATACCACAAAACTTTTCAAGCGTACAATTCTATAAAATTGACAACTTTTTGTATGGGAATTGATACAATTTTGTGTATTTGTACGCTTTTAAAGTTTTGCGGAATAGGCCACTGGTCTATGTGCTTCCTAAAGGATATATCATTTACCTAGTCAGGTTTAGCAATACCGCGTAAAGCGTAACTGGCACTCGTATAAATACTGCGTTTCTACTCTACAACCACAGGAAAAACCGCGTCACTAACACTGGTATACTCCATTTCCACATAAAACTTTGCAGTGGTATCGGGCCATGGTATTTGAAATGGGGTATAAATGCAATCTACACGAAATTCAACTTTACAGGTATTTCAACTGATATACCGGGTGTCCCTAGACTATGGGACGTGAAGGTTAAGTACTGTAAAAATTGTTGATACTTGTAGAATGTTTTGGTAAATAGAGACCATATTTTTAAGCGAGCGAGTATTATTAGCGAGTAATTCTGCATTAATAGATTTGACAAGTAGCTATTTTTAAAGGTATGAACAGAACATACTTGAATGCAGATTTACTAACTTAAAAAAAGCATAATATCTCATTTCAAACAAATCCCCTACCCTATTTAAGATACTTTCCCTTCAAGTCCCGTAGTTTTTTTTTTGGTACTGCACTATCCCCGACGATATTCCATTGCATTGGTAGAATGAGGAGGGAATTTTCGCTGTCTATATGGGAGGTAAAAAAACTTGCGACATTAAAGGACGTGTCCTGAAGGCTCATATATACTGCCCCCGTAAGCATAAACGCAGTAACTAGTTTTAAAATGTTAATTAATACAGATCATAATTTGCAGTTGACACTTCAAAACTAGTTACTGTGTTAAGTTAAACGCAGTAAAACGCGTTAAACGACAAATGGCAAAAGTGGGACTGTTATGCTGCCCCCGTAAGCATAACAGTCCCACTTTGGCCATTTGTCGTTCTGTGTTAAGGTGCATTCAGACATTTCAGACCAAAAGAGCATTCGCTGTTCTATCCCCCACCTTAATAAATACTTGTTAGAACGCGATCGCCACTAGTAGGCCTGCCTACTACTGAAAGTACATAATAGTCACAGTCAAACTATTTTTTATTCAAGTAAGCTTATTAATAAGCATTTTCGAATCGTCTGACACTATCAAGAGAGAAAAAAAATCGACTACTTGTTCTAACCCTACACCGTTCCTGAGAAGAACCAGTAAGAATCTCAGGTTGACTTTTTTTTTCTAAAGAGTATAAAACAACACATCTTATTAAAATAACATGCATTAAAGAATGTATTACACATAAAAATTTGCTTTTATAGACATTTTTATTAACAAAAACCTAACTTAAAAAGAGAAATAAAATAAAGGATAATAAACGAAAATAATTCTCATTGTACAAGTTCACAATATTATTATGCATCTATATCTATACTATGTACTAGAAATGTAAAGGCAAAAATAAATAACAGCTAAAATAATATTTCACAGGTACCCACCCACTTAAGTACTACATACCTATCATGATTTAAAACATTTCTTACCATTATCAGTTTAGTCATTTTCTATAATGTACAAAAAATCCTGAATTGAAGTTACTTTTGCAGTCTCATTATACAGGGTGACTTCAAATTAGTGATACAAAATAATAAAACATGAATCTATTAATGGTTTTGAACAACTTTTATTATGGGACCAAATATGAAAACTCAAGAACAAAATCGACGCTTCCATACATTTTAGTCAACTTATCTTAGCATATTTCTATGGAAGTGTCGGTTTTTTTATTGAGTTTTCATATTTGGTCCCATAGTAAAAGTTGTTCAAAACCATTAACAGATTCATATTTTATTATTGTGTATCACCAATTTGAAGTCACCCTGTATGTATGACGCATGTAAATTGAAAATCACGTTAATATAATTACCAAATTCAGAAAATAACAAGGTGTGTTATGGCTAACAATAGCATTAAACTGTGACACTTTTAATATATCTTCCCATTTGTCGAGCGGTTCGAGAAAATCACCAACAAAGGATATACTTGCGCATGCTTTCTTTAGGTTCCCGGTAGTACGCAGTGTCGCCAAATCTGTGAAATTACACAACAATATACAGTAATCATCCTTTTACAGTCAAAAATAATAAATACATAATATCAGATATTCAAATCTGTATGAACCGTATGTTAAAGGCGTAGAGTTCATTTTGTGATCAAAGAATAAAATGATCAGCAAACGTAACGTGGTTACCAAGATAATTTAATGCAGTTCTTAAAAGAAGTCTGTTCACTTATCCCTATGATATAAAGGTGATTTTGTAATTGCATTCAGTTTGTGTGAGTGTATTAGTACATGGTTTTCAAAACGGCGCACCTTTTTCAAGTAAACCACAGGGGGTGTCGATTGTTTAGAATGTTGATTGTACATTGTTATTAAACATACAATAAATTAAAGGGTAACTACTGAGTTTTTAGTTTTGTGGTGCATGCGGGTGCAATTTTTGGTCCTTTTTGGTACATTGTGGCCTTTGTGGTACAAAAATGCGGTTTGTAAGAAACAATAGTTTGTTTTTGGAGTTACAATGGATTGTTCCTTTAGATTGTGTTGGTTGAACGATTTATGACCAAAACTAAAGATGTCTCCTCGGTATATAATTATTTGTAATGGTAAGTTTGGTAGACCATGTCACAGAAGTGTCTTTTAAATAATCACAATAGGGAACAAACGTTTTAATAATGCGTACATTTAAAACAAGAAAGAAATGTTTTGTGATGAATTTTAGGTACAGTAGATGTTAATGCCGAAAAGGCCTCCTGGGGGTGTTGGCCGAAAGACAGGACTGGATTGCCCGCTTACCAACTAAAGTTGCCATCGGTAGGAGCAAGTACTGTGAAATTCACAGCTTTTAAACTTTAATTTGCGTCATGCTTATTGCTAAGTTTCTTTTGCCATACTATACAAACACTGTTAGTTAGTAGTAGTATACAGTGCAGTGCCCTACAGGCAGGGGAAAAAATTAGGAACAATATCTTGAACATAATTTAGGTAGGGTAGGTACTAAAATGCCATGTGAAGTTCACTGGATTTTGGCTAATATCAAAAAATGTTTTTTTTTTCGGAAAAGGTATTTCACTCTAATTTTCTTAGTTTTTTTTCGCAAAACGATGACAAATAAAAAAAGTTTAAACGTTGGTCCTAATAATATTTAGGTAGTATTTGTTACTTTTAAACTTAACCAAAAGCAAAAAAAAATGTTTTTGCTTTTTTTTACGTTATTATAAATATAATAATTATGCATTATCAGTCTCTGTTAATCCGCTGCTGAACGCAGCATACGCCTTTCCTATTAACTATGGGTACGCATTAGATGGTAAATTGTCTACCATAGCCACGCTGGTCAAGCAGGTTGGCGATCGTAGTGTCCAGTGTCCACTATGATGATGCTGCTGCCCAACATCAATCTTCAAAGCGAATATTCAGTGACACTTCAATCTCTTAGTCGACTCTTATCACGGCAAGGTTTGGGGTGGTGACAAATGTATTCTTTCTGCCGTCACCACTTGGCAAATAACAATTATAGTTTTACTATAATAATTTAATTCCGTTGAATTCTACTTGACATGCAGCATAGGGTTCTCACTCATTGCAGTAATGCATATTGCATGTGTAAAGTTCGCTGCTGCATATTCATGCCAGTGCCAGCCCTGACTAAGCTTCGAGGAGCTAGATTAGACTTAAGCAATTACTGTGACAGAAGGACGTAACTGTAAATACGAGATTATACTAGAAATGTATACATTTGTACAAAATGTATAAATACAAATTATAGTAATTAGGCATTTTATTATAAATATTAGCTCTAATTGACTACTACAAAAAAGACCCAGTTTAGTAACTTCCGTTGGTGAACTAGGTTCTTTTTCTGTGGTATAAGACATTAAACACAAATAATTTATAGTACTTACCTATATAATAGTGTGACTATTTAAAAAATAAAAAATAAATACACAATCGGTACATATTATGTCATAAAACAATTTGATTTGTCTACAAAAACTACACAGGTACACCTGTGTATGGTAAAAAAATATTTTTAAATATGTCATAACTTTTGTGTAATAAGCAAGCATGTTTTTGTTGTTAAATGGTACCCTGTACTTACTGAAAACTATAAGTAGTGTCTCACATAACTTCTGTAATAAAAATAGGTGTTATAATCGTAATATATTTAGTGGTTGCTATATATTATTTTCGCGGCTTTTGTTTAAAGGGGTTCAAATATTTCGTGTCTTTTGGTATTCAGCCCAGTAGTAGCAGAATCAATATATTTTTAATCTTCACTCAACACTATACACATTTAAAATAAATCCACAATACGGTTTAACAAGTACCTACCCAAAATAAAATATCTCTGACCACCAAACATGAACTTTCGTTACAGCCACCGCATTGTACACCGCCGACTTTTCTAAAATGGCTGCCGAATCAGGCACTCTTAACTCAAAAAGGACGTATCTAGATATCCGCTTCTTGAAGGGGGTTTCCTTATGGTTGGGGAAGGAAGGTTTTCGTATAATCGGAAGGTTCGTGTCAATTGAAAATATGGGTCGACTCCAGGGACATGAGAGGCCCCTTTTTATAAAACTGTGGTATTTTCTTGACATTTTTTATGTCAGGAATTACGTTGAGTAGTAAGTATATTGTATCCCAATGTTGAAGTTTGCATTGCAATATTTATTGTTTCATAAATTCAACATTTTTGGGGAAAATGTTAGTCATGGGCACGGGTACACTTCACGAGTATATTATGTATATTTTTGTTTCTTCTAAAAAAGTCGCATGTCTAATTGGTAGGTACCTATTTAAGTTAATATTAGAACCCATTTCTGGAAAGCAGTTCATAATATAATCAAACGCAAAGCAACTAGTTTTAATTAGGAACGCAATTTCTGAAGTAAAATTTAGACACAGTAAATATTTAGATAATAATTGAATAATCTTATTTGCGTTTCGATCAAAATCGAACAAAATATATTATGTTATATATAAATATTAAATGATATCATATTCAATTCGTGCTCTGGGCTACAACTTGCGCTAATTCATTCAACATATGACATGATATTAATGAACACTCTCATTGCAAACGAAGAGCTTACTTAGTTACTTACATGTTGTCGCGAGTGGCGATACAAGGAGGGATGTGAAAGAATAAATATATTCAATTGAAGAAAAGATTTATTTTCTGTTTCCCGTGTAGTGGCCGCCATAAAATATCACCGTAGTTTACAAGTTCGCTTTCGTATGTAAAAGCTTCAATCTTAAATCGGCACAAAGCAAACCTTGGAAGTGGATTTTTGATAGAATCAACAACGACCACGAGTCTGTTCACCAAAATTGCCATGACTGGGTTTATTTCCTGTGTAATTTGATCCGTGAATATGTGCTAAAGACGTATTGAGAGGTTAGATTTAAAGTGGTCATGGTAAAGGGTGTGTTGGCGAATCGCAGACCAGCCCTCAGAAGTGTAGGCGTAATGCCCCTCGAGTAGACCGCGATTCAATACGCAAATTCACTCCCAAAGTTCCCGTTAAAGGAGAACTTATAAATTGTTATTCTTTGAGGGGTTAGAATGGGATCCGTGATTTTTTCCACACAGAATTACCATATTTTGTCGGGAAATCTCTGATTGTACAAAGATTATTCGGGGTTTATAAAGTTTAGCGTCGGTCTGCATAATGTCCACAAATTTCATGGATATAATTACATTGTTATTTTATTTATTGCCTCGGCAATTGTTAGCAACAATATAAATTTTAGAAAGCATTCCCAGTGCACTAAATCAAGCGCTAAACAGGTTTCTTGCATTAGCTATTGTAATGCCGTTGTCTCAACCTTTAACGGGACATAAACTTTATAATAACAAAGGCACTTGACTCAAAATCTTCACAAACCACACGCTGCCGTAACTCTACCAATTCTACTATTACCTCTTCTTACTAAATCCCCCATACAATACAGAGCTCAACCTATATCGGACAAGAGGGTAATACTTTTTGTAAAGGTGAATTTATAACGCTGAAATTGTTATCACGTAGGCAGAGACGTCGTTACAAACAATAAAAGTAATTTTTACGACTGGCAACCCTTTGCGTTAATAAATTAAAAAGTTAGCTAGGGCTGCGAGACAATGCCACTTCACCCTGTAACCCGGAGATCTAAGTTTTGGCGCCCTTGGCTAATAGAAAAATCATGCAGGGCTGCTACAGGATCTTAAACTTTAATTTTGTATGTTGTTCAAAACTGTCGAGGTTAGATATGATTTAGGCCGCCATTTTACGGTTATTGTTGTAAGTAGGTATTGGTAGGATTATTTAGGTTTACTGCATACGATTTAGTAAGGTTTTCCCTGAGATTTTCTAAACTTACTCACAACCTAGCCTAACTTAACGTTAACCCAACCACATAAGATTTTATTGGAAGCATTTCGATACAGCTTTACGAGGCAAATAGCCCGTTTCAAATCATAATATCCCCACCATATTAAAAAATGTTGCCAATGACCATGCCATTCTTCAAGAGCAAGGAAAAACTACTTTAGATACTATCCCTACTTAAGTGATTTTTGATTAGTTACTTTTGCATGATTATATTTCAAACTTACAAAGATTGCTTACCATTCAAGTTAAACTGAACAAACATAAACAACTCACAACATTCATATTAAAAAATACAAGTCGTGTAATCAAATCCTTATTC
>JALPQI010002017.1:0-50163 GCA_025490895.1 Thaumatotibia leucotreta
CAAGAGTAATTTTGTTTTTATCTTGAGTCAATCTCATGCCCAATATATGCGTAGCACGACCAAGGTCCTTCATCTCAAATATTCTCATCAATTCTGTCTTCAGCTTTCTCTTTTCCTCTGTATCTTTGCTAAAAATCAAAATGTCATCCACATATAATGCTAGTATAATGAGATTACCAGTAGAATCCGATTTAATGTAAACACAGGGTTCGCTGAGTGATTTTCTGAACTTGAGAACCTTCAGGGCATTATCAATTTTGTCATACCAGGCCTTCGATGCCTGTTTCAGTCCATAGACTGCTTTGTTAAGTCTAAACACGTAGTTTTCTTTACCTTTTACTTTATACCCATCTGGCTGTTCCATATAGACAGTCTCCTTTAAGTCACCATTGAGAAACGCTGTCTTAACATCCATGTGGTCAACATTCATGTCTAAGTTGACTGCCAGGGCAAGTAAAGTCCGTATTGTCGAGTATCTTACCACAGGCGAATAGGTCTCATTGTAGTCTATGCCATATTCCTGGGTAAAACCCTTAGCTACGAGTCTAGCTTTATAACGAAGTAACTGACCTTCTAATCCAAGTTTCTTCTTGAAAATCCACTTACATTTTACAGCTTTCTTTCCAGCAGGTAATGATGTCAATGTCCAGGCTTTGTTCTTTTCAAATGACTTGTACTCATCTACTATAGCTTCCCACCAGTATTCTTTTTCTGGTCCTGACAGCGCTTCACGAATAGTCTTTGGTTCAGCACCTTGACTTGCAGCTGTCATAGCAATAACACTATTAGCGGAGTCATATTCACTAGAACCTCGATCCGTAGTCATATTAGGATCCCATGTAACATCATTTGGGTCATCTTGATAACTGATACCAGATGTGCTCAGCTCATTTTCGGATATTTCAAGTACTTCGGAAACATTATGTACTTCTGGTATTTTGGTTACATCAGGTACTTTAGGTACATCAGGTACTTCAGGTACATCAGGTACTTCATGTTCTTCAGGTACTTCGAGTACATCAGGTACTCCGAGTGCATCAGGTATATCAAATACATCAGGTACTTCTGGCACTTCAAGCACATGAGGTACTTCGGGTACTTCAGGCAACTCCATAACAGGATCAGCTGGCAAAGAATCACATTTTAAAGGAGTTTCATCCATGCCATCGCTAGTTAAATGTAACTGACAATCAGTAATAGGGGTTTGCTGACTCAGTTTTATATCTTTATACATTTTATCTTCTAAAAAGTGTACATCTCGAGACTTGATACATTTAGACGGGTTTTCAGGATCAATCAGTCTATAACCTTTTGATGCTTCGCAATATCCCACAAATACATACATTTTGCTCTTTGCATCCAATTTCTTACGTTTTTCTTTGGGAATCATTGCATAGGCAACACAGCCAAATACTTTCAAATTAGATAGGTTGACTTTATTACCTGACCATAGTTCTTCAGGTGTGGTGCCTCTTACCGCCTTACTTGGTGACTTATTCTTGATATGTATTGCTGTATTCAACGCCTCGGCCCAAAACCTCTTGTCCATTCCAGCATCCTGCAGCATGCAGCGTGCAGCCTGCATCGTCGTGCGGTTGCATCTCTCCGCGACCCCGTTCTGAGCTGATGAATAAGGCACGGTTGTCTGGTGCTGGATGCCATGCTCTTTCAGAAACATCTGGAACTGTTTATTCACATATTCAAGGCCGTTATCAGAACGTAATGCTTTTATCTTTAAATCAGTTTGATTTTCCACAAAGCTCTTAAAAGTTTTAAATACAGACAATACTTCAGCTTTGCTTTTAATGAAATAGCCAAAAGTCATTCTAGAATAGTCATCAATAAATGTCAAGAGATATCTACAACCACTGAATGAGGAAACTGGCATCGGTCCCATTAAATCACTATGGATTAGACCTAGTTTCTCAGTAGCTCTTGTATAAGATCTTTTTGGGAAAGGTAATCTACTTTGTTTCCCTTCAAGACATGCTACGCAGGGAGTATGCTTATCATCAGTGTAATCTATTCCACTAGCCATACCTCGTTTTAGCAAATCCATACTCCGTCTATTCAGGTGCGCCAGTCTCCGGTGCCATAAGTCCTGGGATGGTTTCATTCCACACAGGTTAGCAGCAGCATCATCACCACTTGACAAGATTTCAGGTATAGGCTCACCCAAATCCAAAGAGTGACAGGCCGCAGCTTGTTCGTTTCCATGTGACACTGTTGACACTTGACGCTCCATATCCAGTTCATAGACGCCGTTCACCTTCGTAGCACTGGCAATTACTTCTTTGCCACAGTAAATTATGCACTTTTGCTTCTTAAAATGCACTTCCAGTCCTTTATCTACCATCTTGCCAACGGAAATAAGATTGGTTGACAATCCGGGCACGTATATAACGTCACTCAATTTCGTAGTTTCATTGTGCCCTTTTAACAACAATTCCACCGTTCCATATCCTTCACTATGCAACTTTTCCTTATTAGCAACGGTAACTGAACGCGGCGAGTCTTCAACATAATCTTTAATTAGTGTTTTGGAATTTGTCATATGTGACGTTGACCCACTGTCAATGTAAAAGAGTTTGACTTTATGTCAACAGCCAAAGCGGTTATTAAAGATCCATTCCACGCTTTATCAGTCTTCTCACTCTTATTAGCTTTATTCGGACAGTTCTTTGCATAATGATTCGGTTTCTTGCATATGAAACATTTAACTTTTGTAGAATGTTTATTGACACTTTTCGAACTTGTACCCCGGTTCGTAAACATAGAACTTTCTTCAGATTTATCGTCCCTTCGTAAATTTTCTTGAAGTAATTTACTTTTTACTGTTTCACTAGACAATTTAATGTTTGAGTTTTCCAACGCCATTATAAGTGGATCATAGTCTGGTGGTAGCCCACTCAACATAATAACTGACAGGAAATCATCATCTAATGGAGCATTTATGTCTCGTAGTTGTTGATCTACATCGGTGATCTTCAAGAGATACGCCTCCATATCTTTAAATTGCTCTAGTTTTAATCCAAATAACGTACGTAGCAGTCCTAGCCTTCTGCATAAGCCTTTATCTTCATAGGCCTTTTTGAGGTTGTTCCAAGCTTCGTAACCAGTCTTTGCGTTACGTACATGCGAAAAAGATGATGGGAGCACCATTAGGCATATTTTTGCAAGCGTTTTCTGTTGTTTACGATTGTCACTGACCTTAGGAACGCCGGTTGACGATTCCTCTATGCAATCCCATAAATCTTCGTGTATCAAGTACATACGCATCAAAAACTTCCAGTTTCCGTAGTGTGATATTCCACCGAGCTTTTGAAAATTGACCGCGATCCCGGAACTAGTCGCTGAAGACCTCGCTGCCGGCAATTCATCATCCGACATTTCGAATAAATTTTACACTTTTGCCGAAAAATTTTTACGTACTTATTATTTTCGTAACCTGGGCCCATAACCTGATAGGTTTTATGTGGAAACTAGCTGGATTAACTACAGTAATAATTAGTAAAATACCATATTTGTCTTAGACAATCAAAGGACACATGTATTCATTTGTTCAAGTAAATAGACAAAAAAAAAAGCATAGACAATATAAACATACGCAGAATAAGAGAATGGCCAGTAAGTGGCGCTCAGGTTATATTATTAAAACCTGTTTAGTTTATGTTCCAACACCTTCATTATTCAAAAACACTGATATAAAAATTAAGAAACACAGTTTATAAATAAACAAAGTCCGTTAGGGGACCTCCCCTTTCCTTTCAGACGACAATAGAACAAGAAAGGACCTTATGGTGCTATGGGGTCCATAGAGATGCAAAAACGGCACGCGACAGAAAAATTGAAGAGATGCTGGTATTGTATATGTTTTCATTGGCTTATTGAGAAGTGTGAAAGTAGAAATTTTATTCAATAGATGTTGTATCATGTTACTAGAAATATTATGATCGGTGCCCAATCCTCGGGATAATCGTTCAGCCAGTGAAAGCTTAATAATTTTAGATGATGATCTTACAGTCGGTCCTTAGGTATTTCCTTGACAAAAGGATAAAAAGATTGATTCTTCTACTAAACATATATTTAGGTATCGAAACCAATGATAGTAGTCTTTTCTGTTTTGTAATTGGTACTAATGACAAAATTGTAATTATATCTAAGCTTCCATGTATCAGAAGTAAGAATTCCACTCTAGGTATGACAAATTAATATGTGTAAAATAAATGACTCGGTGCCTCCAATATAATATGTAATCGTTATCAATGTTCTATAGTAAAATGCAAATGTATTTTACTTTTCGTATGTTAATACACTCGCTGCGCTCAGGATTCTATTTTAGAACTATTTTTCTATTTTTCAACTATACAATCCTTTCGCTTGCTCGTGTTTCAATTTCATACTCGCGGGTAAAATACAACTTTGCACCCTTGTATAACAAATAACTATTTTTTTGGAAAGTCTTTCCTTGTCGGCTTTACTCGTATATCCTAAACTGTCTGTTTTTTTTCTATATCGGCAAGTTAGTTTACTTGACTACTCGTATATTACTTTACTATACCTATCTAATTAATATTTTGAAAGGCTCTTATTGTACATGTATTACACTTTATTTCTATTTAAAACATTTGCAAAGCACGTTGAAAAAATAAACAGCTGTCTTTTTTTTTATGCCATTAAGTAGCCATTATTGTGAGTTTCCACCAATAATCCCTACAAGAGGGACTTCCGCATTTGTTTAAAAACAATTGGTTGGCCTGAATGCTAGTGCTAGTCCTTTAAGCCAAGTCATATAATATGTAGTTTAGTACCTACACCTACGGTCGTCCTCAGGCCTTCTAACTACCACGAAGTTCGAAATTTGTAAATTTCGAGAATCCGTACTGTCACTCCAACGAAAGCGTCATTAGAGCAAAAATTTTTCAGTTTCGACACAGATTTCTAAGTTGTCGATAGAGCCCGAGTTTTGCCCGAGCTCTTCACATTTCGCATTGCCACAGATAATGCAATAGTCACTAGGGCGCTAGGGTCACAACTGGTAACCAGTTTGTCCGTGGGAACCATTGTCCACTGAACCCGAGGGGCCGCACATAGTGTGCCACTAAGAGGGATAGACATACTCACTTACTACTAAGAAGATACTTGTGTGTGTGGCACTTAGACTTAGCATCTAACACACACACACACAAAAAATAGTGGCACAGTGATAAGGACGAACGATTATCGTTCCTTTTCACTTCCACTAGTAAAAAGTTTCATAAGACCATCCCTTTCGTTCTTGATAAGTCTAAGTCTATTATTATTTTAAACGAGTTTAATTATTAAAATTAAATGTTATGGTATGACTGGGGGTCAATCCGCCGATAATTTTTAAATTCTTATTCAAATGACTGAAAAGTGTTTGACAGTTGTATGAGTTTATCAATATCTTAAACATTTTGAAAGAGAATAGTTATAATTAAAACTATTTTTCTCAAACATGCAATGAAATATTGTCTTTACGTTCCTTAAAATCGACTCGGAAGTATCGCTTTTAGGGCGCAGTAACTCACTGAAAATAGATGAACGCCTAACCACAAAATCCTACTTTCCGATCGCGCCAGCAGTAGGTATGTCCCCTTTCTGCAGGCGCATATGCAAATACAGGGTCATTCTTTATCCTGTCCTTTCCCACCAGAAAGCGGTCAAACCAGTTTTTGGACGAACGCGGACCCTTTTTTGCATACGCAGAAATCGCAAACAGGTGATGCGTTGTCTTCCTCTATCCTTACAATGAGCTGGAACTGTGAACTTTGCTATATCGACGGCTTAATTTATTATATATCCATCGGGCTTGTAATGATCTTATGTTCCAATGTGAATTTTTCGAAATTGAGGATTTGGCCGAAGATGAGATGATGGATAGATTGTAAATATGTGTTGCTAAATAATTAGAACAGGTAAAACACCGAGCTACCCAACGCTTTCCGTCGACATAAAACGTTTGCAAACTTTTACACCCAATCGCAAACATTTTGGGGTCAGGTGTAAATAATGTGGCTCTTGAAAAAGTGTATAGCTCCTCGAGGCTTATGAATCTTATGATAAAGGGTATAAGTTTACAAGTGTATAGTGTATAGGTGCATAAGAACCGTTTTTCAAATTAGCTGGCGAGTAATCCCTTTTTCACCAGCGCCACTGAATTTTTCATAGACGATGTATTTAGCTTTCATGAAAAATTACACGTGCCCTGACAGGCTGACATGTATCTTGGAGAAGCGGGCAGATTGATACACCTTTTTGAACATGGAATTCGGGCTATTAATTTGGGTATCTAAAATCCATATTGTTTTGTATTTAGACAAAACATTATGTATTTTTTGCAAAAGTAACAAATTGATCTAATCCCGACAAAACAAAGTCCAATTTTACTTTCATGCCCCACGCTTATTGTTGGTAAGATCTATAAGTTTGATCCTTTCCTAACCGATACGATCGAATAGACCAGCATGAATATTTAAATGCAGATTTCGATAAATATATGAACGACCATTAGGGCAGATGACAAAAGAAACCAAAGGACCCGTAGCATCCACATAGGGGGCATAGAGATGTAAAAAAAAGGCACGTGCCAAAACACAACAGGAAGGATGCTGGTATTCTAATAAAGAATGGGAAAGAGTGCTAATGCGGAAATTTGGGCCTATTATGGAATGATTTTGGATCAAACTGTTCAAAGGTGATGGTATTAAATTACTGAAAATGTTTTAGAATAGAATATAATAATGTTTATTTGGTGATTACAAACCAGTGGTCGGATATCCCGGTGCAACAAGGGGTGAATGACCTCAAACATTAGACTAATATGGATATACCACGGGATTCCACAAAATTACATCCAGTAAAGTTTAGTAATATTTTGTAACGCAAAATAAGTGCATGTACATACAAGCGTTTATTATTATGCGATTTCGAAAATTATTTTAAAAGATAGGTTATAAATTTTGTTTAATATGGACCTTAGTACCAAATAGCCTTTTGGTATGAATATCCTTAAATAAAAGAGTTTAGCTTTAAAAATAGAAGCTTTTTACTAAGGCACAATAGGTTCCACTTCTAGAAATTGCGAACGTAAAAATCAGAAATATCATATAATACACGATTATTTTAATCCGTGATCAGGATTAAAACAATATCCATACCCAGCCTAAATTAAACATTTTTGGTTTGGTCTCCCGCAGATACCTCAAAATTTTATTAATTTAAAGTTAAAGAAAAATTGTATCCAATAACCACTGAATGGTACATGGTCTTCCTGAGGTCATCAATTACTAAGTTAGAAAAAATATACCTGGTTACGGATTAAACATCCTCGTGTATGTAACATAAAATCAAACATTTTTAAGCATGAAGACTTGACACACCTATGCAGATACATTAGAGTAAATAATATATGTATTTTATGAAAGAATTACGGCTTACTAGGTTCTATAAAGTTAAAATAGCATATAATTATTTTCTCTAGATTCTCTATTTTCAATCGATTCCTTTCCACATCTAAAATCCATTTGTACGCCGAAAAAGTCCTTTCCACTCCTACGGATGTCAGTGGAGCAAATTAAATATGTAAAGAGACACTTCATCAAGTGCGGTATTATTTTGAAATTTGGTCTACATATTCTCTAATGTCATCCAAATCTGGATTTCGTGCCATTACTGTTCTAATTTAATCTGTGTAGCCATATTCAATACTTTTGTAAAGGGGTGTTTTCACAAACCGTTGTTCAAAACATTTTTTTTTTAATTCGGACAAGTTTGGGATTGTTCGACTTAGGATCACGAGCTCTTTCAATCCTACTAGGAGAAAAAAAGTGTACAAAAATGTTTTTTTTTTCTATTACGCTATCATTTTTATAGACTTTGTATGGCAATAGCGTAATGGAAGAAAATTACGAAAATTGTGGGACAGTTTTTTTCACCTATCAGAATTAAAAGAGCTCGTGATCCTGAGTCGAACAAGCCCAAACTTGTCCGAATCATCGCACCGCTCGCCACCGACTGGGCGCTCATCCTCACACCTTGCAACCTAAATGGTCGCGCACCGTGCGGCTTCAGAGGAACTTCCTCCCGCGGACGGTCCGTCTGTGGAATGAGCTCCCTGCCGAGGTTTTCCCGTTGGACTACAGTATGGGGTTCTTCAAAAGAGGAGTGTACAAGTTCTTATTGGGTCGGCAACGCGCATGTGACACCCCTGGGGTTGCAGGCGCCTATAGGCTACGGTGACTGCTTTCCATCAGGCGGGCCGTATGCTTGTTTGCCACCGACGCGGTATAAAAAAATAAAATAAAAAAAAGTGTTTTGAACAACGGTTCGTGAAAACGCCCAAAGATTTCGTTTATGTTCGCAATTTGAGCTGCCTTTTTAAGTATACCTATATATCTATTTTTTTTTTTCAAACTAAATCCGGGAATTTAGGCCATATCCATATTAACTTTTCTACTTGGTATCCCCTGGTGTTGCACCGGGATATCCGACCACTGTTACAAACACACCTAAAAGCTCAGCATGTGTCATGGCTAGGTTACCACGACGCAGATTTTCAGGTAAATAATAATAAACTTAAAACTAACAAGTGACACCGGTTTTCATGTGGAGCCTAGGCTTCGAGGAGCATACCTACATTCATTTAATGCACAGACCAACAACTTTTTTAGGTTATTTATGATTTCATATATTTACATATTATAAACCTTATATTTTGACTCGACTCAATCTGTATTTGTATTATTTCCATAAGTATGATTATTTTTATACGTAGGTCTTTACCAAACCAAACATAAAAATTATTGTCAAACCGTCCGCTTTCAAACCGTTCCATTTATAAAAATAATAATTCTTCCGTTAATCTATTATCCTTGCCGTTGGCCGCTGGTTGCGAATTCCCACCAAAAATCCTTGCAAGACAACCGTCCTCACGTTTCGCAATGCCACAGATAATGCAATAGTCTCTAGGGGGCTAGGGTCACAACTAGAAACCAGTTTGACCAGTTTGTCCGTGGGAACCATTGTCCACTAAACCCTTTGAAGTAGTTGTGCACTTGTTCGAAGGGCTTGAATACAATGGTATGTGTCCTTTCCGAGTTTGCATTAGAAAGTATTATGTAATGGATTACGTTAATGGCGAGTTTTTAGTTTGCATAATTGCCAGTGATCGAAACCACTTTAAGAAAACTTTAAAAATTGACATTTTTAGAACACTTTAGCCAAGAAAATACGAATATTATTGAAAATTTTGTACCTAACCAATTTTATTGCCTGTCTCAGAATCTTGAACTTACAATATTTGGGTGTGTAGATACTTATGTATATATTGTATATTTTATGGATGTACCAGAATGCGCATTTTTTGATGTTGCACCCAAGTTCCGATAGCTAATAAGTACATATCGATACCTTTAGGCTCAAAGGGCGTAAACGCCATTTTGGCCAAAATGAGTTTTGAATGCAGTTTTGTTCAGTTTTTTTTTCTCTATCGATATGTGTAGTTAAAACAACGAAATTCGACAATTTAGGGCATATACGACCCACGTATTTCTAGGAGATTTTTTAAAAGCAAGAGGCGTATTTGATACATTTACACAATTTTTTGTTTATTTAGGTAATAAGTTCAGAAATAAAAAAAATAAAGAGGTCTTATAACAAAGTTGTTATAAAATGTTTATAATACAAAACTAAACAAGCTCATACGACGTAGAAATTATGCTACTTAATTTAGGTAGTATGACTCTAGTAGCCGTAGTTGGCCGTGTGGTGACGGCAGTAAGAATACATTTGTCACCACCCCAACTCCTCCTGCGGGTGTCGTAAGAGTCGACTAAGGGATTGAAGTGTCACTGACCACTATTTGATAAAAGTTTGATGATGGGCAGCAGCGTCACCATATTAGACACATTACTGCGAACGCCAATCCGCTTGCCCAGCGTGGCGATTATGGGCATTTACCTCCTAATGAATTTACAAAAAAGGCCGCGGCCCCGAGGTTCCGGCGACCCCCGGTGCCCTGGTTATGGTAGCGGCCAGGGTGCTAGCGGGGTCAGGGGTGCTAAGAATCTCCGGCAAAGATCCGGCTACCACCACCGACGACCCCTGGCCCTGGCAACTTATAACACACGTACACTGCGGACCGACGAAAAATTAGTGGAACTGGAGGAAGGATTGAGCAAGTTGCGTTGGGACATTGTGGGATTATCAGAAGTCCGAAGAGAGGGCGAGGACACGATAATCCTTAAGTTCCGGCAACTTGCTCTATTTCCGGGAGGGCGACCAACAGTCCCAGGGAGGTGTCGGGTTCATCGGCCACAAGTCCCTCGTAAACAACGTGGTGAAGATCGAGAGTGTGTCGGCTAGGGTGGCGTACCTTATACTCAGAGTATCTGGGAGATACTCGCTGAAGGTCATACAGGTGTACGCGCCGACTTCGACACACTCCGACGACGAGGTGGAGGCTATGTATGATGATATCTCAAAAGCCATGCATAGCTCCAGAACCTACTTCACCGTTGTTATGGGGGACTTCAACGCGAAACTGGGCAAGAGAGACGGTGACGAGCTGAGGGTGGGGCAATTTGGGGTTGGACGTCGGAACCACCGGGGCTATCTGCTGGCTGGTTTCTTGGAGAAGGAGGGACTCTACATGATGAACTCCTTTTTTAAGAAACGCGAGCACAGAAAATGGACTTGGATGAGTCCCGACGGTGCAACTAAAAACGAGATCGACTTCATCATGTCGACGAAGAGACATATATTCAACGATGTTTCTGTGATCAGTACGGTTAAAACCGGAAGCGATCACCGCTTGGTAAGAGGCACGTTGAATATATGTCCTAAGCTAGAACGCTCGCGACTGATGAAGTCTACGCTCCGTCCTGCACTCCATCTTCAAAACCCCGAGAGCTTTCAGCTGGAACTCCAAAACCGTTTCGATTGCCTAGGCGATGATGTGGACGTATTCAACGACGGGTTTGTGGAAGCTGTCCATAGCGCTGGGTCTAAGTTTTTTAAGGCCCAACGGACAAATAAGACCAGAAAGCTCTCAGACTCCACTCAGGAACTAATGGAAAAAAGGAGTGAACTGGTTCTACAATCCTCAGTTGATGCGACTTTATACCGGCAGCTCAACAGACGGATCTCTAAGTCCCTCAAACGCGATATGCTCCAATTCCGTACCAAGTGTATAGAAGAAGCCATCGAGCGGAACAAGGGCTCTAAAGTTTTTGCAAGGGATCTGTCTGTTGGGCAAAGCCAGCTCGCCAAATTAAAGACTGAGGATGGTAGAATCGTCACATCCAAATATGAGTTGCTGACTGAGATAGAGGGTTTTTATGGATAGCTGTACACGTCAACTAGCAGACCCGAAGTTGATCTAGCGGAAGACCTCAGAGCTAGACTGACCCGACACTACACAGAAGACATCCCGGACATCAGCCTGTGCGAGATTAGAATGGTTCTTGAACAGCTCAAAAATAACAAGGCACCTGGGGAGGACGGAATTACAGCTGAGCTTCTGAAGGCGGGTGGTAAACCGGTCCTTATGGCCCTTCAGAAGTTGTTCAATTCCGTCTTACTGGAAGGGAGAACGCCAAAGGCATGGAACAGAGGTGTGGTGGTATTGTTCTTCAAAAAAGGTGACAACGCTTTATTGAAGAACTACCGACCCATATCACTTTTGAGCCATGTCTATAAGCTGTTTTCAAGAGTCATTACGAATCGTCTTGCACGCAGGTTTGATGACTTCCAGCCTCCCGAACAAGCTGGGTTCCGAAGAGGCTTTAGTACCGTAGACCACATCCATACGCTTCGCCAGGTTATACAGAAGACCGAAGAATATAACCTGCCCCTCTGTTTAGCGTTTGTGGACTACGAGAAAGCCTTCGATTCGATCGAAACCTGGGCAGTACTACAGTCTCTCCAACGGTGCCAAGTCGACTACCGCTATATCGAGGTGTTGAAGTGTTTGTACAAGAGCGCCACAATGTCAGTCCGACTCCAAGATCAGAGCTCGAAGCCTATTCTGCTGCAGCGGGGAGTTAGGCAGGGAGATGTCATCTCCCCTAAGCTGTTTACCGCTGCACTGGAGGATGTCTTTAAGACTCTGGACTGGAGAAGGCTGGGTATCAACATAAACGGCGAGTACCTCACTCACCTTCGATTCGCTGACGATATAGTAGTATTGGCTGAAACCTTGGAGGACTTAAGTACTATGCTCGTTGGTCTCAGTAAAGCCTCCGAGCGAGTTGGTCTTAAGATGAACATGGATAAGACGAAAATCATGTCAAATTCCCATGTAGCACCAACTCCCGTAATAATCGGAGACTTAACACTCGAAGTTGTAGACGAATATATATACCTAGGACAAACTATCCAGTTAGGTAGGTTCAACTTCGAGAAAGAGGTCAATCGTCGAATCCGACTCGGTTGGGCAGCGTTCGGGAAGCTACGACACATATTTTCGTCCAATATTCCGCAGTGTTTGAAGACGAAAGTCTTTGATCAGTGTGTGTTGCCAGTGATGACATACGGTACTGAAACGTGGCCGCTTACAATGGGCCTCATAAGAAGGCTCAAAGTCACCCAAAGGGCAATGGAGAGGGCTATGCTAGGAGTCTCTCTGCGTGATCGGATTAAAAATGAGACCATCCGCAGCAGAACCAAAGTAACCGAAATAGCTCTCCGAATCGCTAAACTGAAGTGGCAGTGGGCGGGGCACATTGCGCGTAGAACCGATGGCCGTTGGGGCGGGAAGGTTCTTGAGTGGCGGCCACGTACCGGAAGGCGTAGCGTGGGTAGGCCCCCCACAAGGTGGACTGATGCCCTGGTGAAGGTCGCAGGAGTCCGCTGGATGCGGGTGGCGCAGGACCGGTCATTGTGGCAATCTTTGGGAGAGGCCTATGTTCAGCAGTGGACGTCTTTCGGCTGATATGATGATGATGATGATGATGATGATGATGACTCTAGTAGGCTAAATTAGGTTTATACGCCCGTATCCTTGCATTGTACGTTTTAAAATGACTCATACGCCGTAACGTAGTAGGCATGCTGCGCCTCTTACGCCCTATGATAACAAAACTTTTTGACTTATACGCCCCAAGAAATGTGCAAATTATGGCTTATAGGCTCGCTAAGTTATTTTATTATTTCAAAATTGCTTACGTACTGTGTACCTATACGATAGTAATGATTCATTGTCATTATCCAATTATAAAGTAAGAATGAACAGTTATTGCGTTATTAAAACTACAGTATAGAAGCGAATGACCATCATTCTAAATCTATGTATACTTACCTGTATACTGGCGTACCTATGTTGCAAGTGTGAAATGAAAAGTATAGACAGATAATGTGATAAAAATGGGAGACATTGTGTATAATTTGTATAAATTTACGTTCAATTTCAGTCGACATTTTTAATTTACAGTACGCACAGTTATATTTTTTGGTTCTGTGCGTTTTAAACATAAATTTAATTTAATGATTAAGTATTTTAAAAGTCTTCTACTCCATTTAGTATTTAATTAATATCTACATAATTATATGTTGGTAATTTAAAAAAGAAAGAAATGCTATGTGAGAGTAAAAGATATTAAGTTGTGTCTATAGGTTTTATAAAAATCAAAAGGTAAAGGTTTGTGATTATTAGTATTCTAAAAGCATGCTATTATATTTAATTTAGTAGTTAATATGTATGTGTTGGTAATTATAAGGAAAAATAATACTAAATGAGAGTAAATGTACCTTACATTGCATCTAGAGGATATTATTGAAAGAAATATATTATATAATAAAGATGTTATTATTAATTGCTGTTTGTAAGAAGCTCATCAAAACTTTCATCTGGAGTATAGCATTTTATGGGTGTCAGGCGTGGGCCATGACGAAAAAGGACAGAGAGATACTGGAAGCATTTGAAATGTGGAGCTGGAGATGAATGGAGAAGATAAGTTGGACAAAAAATATCACAAATGAAGAAGTGCTTAAAAGAGTGAATGAAAAAAGGAGTTTGCTAAAGATAATAGAAAATAGGAGAGGGAAAATGTTTGGTCACCTTATACGACATGACGCTTTGATAAAAAAACATAATAGAATGATGAATTGAAGGAAAGCGAGGAAGAGGGAGACATAGAGGAATTTACATTAAACAAATAAAAGAGAAAGTAGACGTTGTGTCGTATAAAGAAGTCAAGGAGGTGGCTTTAGACAGAGTTAGATGGATACAGTTACATTCATCAGTTACGCCGACAAGAGTTTGACTCTTAAATTTATGATGAATTGTTGTTTGTTTTACTGGTTTCATATCGCATTTTAATCTGGGCTTTGGTAGTAGCTTAATTGTCCAATAACGCCATTAACATTATTTTTATCCCTAGACATAAAAGAAAAATATAATCAGCAACAGCATAGTCAGTGTAGACATTTTTTTTAAATAAAAGCAGCAACCTTTTAATTGATTGTAAGTATTTTTTTAACCCCACGGTGTATTATACATCCATTCAGAGCATTGCCTATGTTATGAATGAGTTTATAAGACCGATTATAACTATGGTAATTGTGATATACGCCCCATTTAGACCAAAACTCAAATGTTTAGTAACCAATACTCCCTACATTTTTTGCATATTATGTGAAGTTTAAGGGCGTAAACGCCATTATTTCAAAAAGTTAAGGGCGTATAACACACCCTTTTTCTTTATTTATTCATTTATCCTAAATGATTGATATTCAAAATGTTTATCTTAAAAATTCAAGTACGTTGGCCAAAATTTAAGTTATTCTGCCAAAAAACAAAGAAGTTATGATTTTTTTTCTAAAATACTTTTCTTTTTTTTGCTTCTCCTGTAAAGTGGCAATTTGGCGTTTACACCCTTTGAGCCTAAAGGTATCGATATTTTCAAAGTTTGAACACTTTTAACTTCGTAATGAGTAGCTTTGGTAACAAGATCGTAAAAAGTCAGTTCGATAGAAATATCAATTGATTCGATATACCTATCAGTCTCGGCCCATGTTACCCAATCTTTTGATAGCCTGTCTAGAAATTCCTTTTATTTTTATTGTATTTAACAGCTGCTGATTTCAGTAATAAAACTAATAAGCGTAGTCAGACCGAAGGAAGTAGCAATTGTTTCGAAATATCCAGTCACTAAATCATTTTAAAAGTACCTATATGATTGAAAAAATCCTTTTCATTTTCATTACGAGATAAGCGCCTGTGATAAATACCGAACATTTACCAGTCGAAGGACGCTCGCTCGGGCTGTGTCCCCTTCGCAATCTTGACATGCAAATAAAGGGTCATTCCTTCCTCACCGACTCACCGTACTGTCCTTTCTCACGAGGAAGCGGTCAAACCTGTTTTTGGACGAACCCTTTTCGCAATCGCAGGACAATGGTGTTCCTGGTCTTTTGTCCGAACTTGTCTGACCAGTTTCGGGTCATGAGAATTTTGGTTTAGACTTTTTTAAGTTGATTAGGTTAGGACAGAGACAAATAGCCCAACGGTTAAAGCGAAACGAGAACCGAGGATTGATTCAGCAAGCTTTATCTAGCCCGTCAGAGCTAATCAAAGCTAGCTTCTAAACTAATAGACGTCCACTGCTGGACATGACCTCCACCGGCGCATATGGGAAGACCTTTCTACGCTTCCTGAGTGGTGTTTGGTGTCTAATATTAATAAAAATGTCCAAGAACCTCCAGGACTGCCAGTTAAGGTGCATGCAGACCAAAAAAGAACAGCGAATGCTCTTTTGGTCTGCATGCACCTTTACGGAATTATTTCAAAAGTAGGTATCAATTGAAGAATGGGGTAAACGTACAGTTTCTAAATGATTGGAAAATAAAATGTTAGTAATCTCCAAATGAATTACCCAATTTTAGTCTTTATGATTTTTTATCGTACTTGAAATCATCGTCGTTACGGTTAATTAGAAAATATTTCCGAGACTTTACGCACTCCTAAATGACGCAAACATTGTGCCTACAGTTTTTTCAGTAAGAATACATTTGTCACCACCCCAACTCTTCCCGTGGGAGTCGACGAAGGGATTTGAAGTGTCACTGACCAGCTGACTGGACTTGAAGATTGATGATGGGCAGCAGCATCATCAATATCATCATAGTGGACAAACTACTGTGAATGCCAACGCGCTTGCCCACAACATGGCGATTATGGACATTTACATTTTACATTCAGAGAACAGCTGATGAGTGATGATAATAAATAAGGGTCGTCCGAGGTAAGCTGTTTGCTAAGTAATTAAATAAGTATTTAAATAGCTCACTTTTGCTGAACATTGATAAATTTGATGACGGAAGACAAGAGAGTAAAGCCACATTTGGATTTCCATGACATTAATTCAAAGAGTTATACTACTTTTAACAGATAATAAAATTTTTTTTCATTGACTGTAAGTTTGAATCACCAAGGTCTCGTTTTATAAAGTCACATTTTACAATTTCGCTGTTTGCCTCTCTAACGCACGCACATATTGGGTAGAAAGAGAGGCAAACAGCTAAATTGTAAATTGTAACTTTATAAAACGCGACCCAAGTCTAAAATAGCAAGGAAAGGACTTCAGATCTACTACCTCGAACTTCGAAATTCTTAAATTTCGAGAATTTTTCTCTGTCACTCCAACAACGGCGTCATTAGAGTGATAAAGACAAATCTTCGTTTGCGGTAGGACCGCAGTGTGCCCTACAAATTCTCTCTAAGCCGTCTACTGGACTTTCATCGCCCTTGTGGTCGTTAGTTAGCTTCGCCACTAGCTTCCTGACAATCTAGTTTAAGTGCATGTAACTGGAGGTCATTGACATCTTGTAGCTTTCCCTAAGTACACGGCATTTTGCGTTTTAAGCCGGACGTGTATTGGTTGGCTGTATAATCGGAAGATACCTACTTTCATGACTAGGCTTGGGACTTTTGGATGCTCGCTATGGTTCTGGCATCCATGGAGTCGCCATTATGTTAAAAAAAAATGTCGAAGTCAAAGTCAAAGCCTGGCAATAAAACCTAGTAGGTGTTATGATCTATACGTAATATTATGCAATTAACTTTATTACTAATCTATTACACACATTGCGAAGTTCACAGTTGGTGCGATATGCATAATATATACTATATACGTACGTACGATTTACTTTACTATGCATTCTCTTTGATAAGTACCTTTATTTTGTTTGACAGACTAATGACATCTATTTCAGATAAAAATAAACACTTGAGTAATTAGGTGCCAGTTCAGATGAAAGATCGTTTACGCAATTTGTAATCACATTTTAAAATGAATAATTTTACGACTTGCGAAATTAAATCCTGGTTAGTGGCCGTATCAGTAATAAAAATATGACGAAGAAACGTCTTTTGTAAGAAAATATTTTGCTCTTTATGTGATGTTCATTTCAAAGTCGGAAGAAAGTGTTTATGTATCGTTAACCATGTTAAAAGTGATTATCACTCATATTTTAAAGACAAAAGGGTCTTAATCGCGTAAACTTACGTTTAAATATATCCTGACGTTTCGGACATGACGTGACGGGGTTGATGTTAAAGCCATTGGATGTTGTGAGTGTTGTGTGTAGGCCTAGTGAGAACCCTAGCCTAGAAGTAAATAATCAAGATCACGTGCGTTTAGTTCAAAAAACCCGCGCAGCTCGAAGGTGTTGATACATTCTCTAGCCAGTCTACCTGCGACCACGGGTGTAACGTCATGCCCGAAACGTCAGGATATAATTTAACGTAAGTTTACGCGTAAAAACCCGTTTGTTTTTAAAATATGATGTTAAAAGTGTGTCCCATCAAAATAACTGTGGTGAATATATCTTGTTATTAGAATGGCTAAAGCTTTACAATGAACTAGCATTAAGTAAAAACAAGTCCCACATTTATTCTTCTGCATGTGACACAACCTTGAAATTCAAAAAGTCGACTATTATTAAAACCGACTAAAGCCAGTACGTCATCAGCAATTTAGAAGTATCGATCGACTAATATTAGATTGAAGAAAACATTTTTGTTATTGTTATTTAAAGATTTTTTTCTTTATTTTGTTTACTAGCGGTAGAATGTTTTATTATAATTACATATCTGCATACAAATTAGTGTGTACTTTGACTTTGACTTCGAAAAAAAATGTAACATAATGGCGACTCCGCGGATGCTAGAACCATATTAGCGAGCATCCAAAAGTCCCAAGCCTGTTCATGACACGGGAACGTATTTGTAATTATCTAAAGATTTAATAGATAAATAGGTACCGTGGCGTTCAGAATTGCATGGACAATTTGAGGAATGAATTCATTCATAAACTGTCCATGCAATTTTGAAACTGACTGTACTTGGATATTTTCCTAACTAGTGCGGAAAAGTAAACTATGCACACCTACTATTAAATTTCTTCATATTTGCTATACATATAAGTGCGCCATTGCTTGTATGAGTTGCATGCCTCGTGGGAGTTAAAGTGTGGCTAAGGAGTTATATATATGTACGTTAAAACTTATTATTTTACTCGCAATTGTGATGAAAAACATTGCATGCATCCCGGTCGGTAAGTGGATTACAAACTCGTCTACGGCATCGGGCCTCTATCAGACTCTCGTTAGTAATGCTGTCCCGAAATCTGAATTATTTCTGATAATCACTGTAATTATAATCAGGAAAACATAATATACATCCCAGCAATATATTTTATCTAGTTGAGAGAGATATAAAATAGAATGAATCCTTTATTAAATCTAGAATAGGCCTCTAGTTTGCCCGAACTACAATACCTATATTGAATTTTACTTCTTTTTTTGATTGCCGGAATAATTATAAAGACCTTATTAAGTACCGCAGTCTAGACCTATATATGTTATAAATATGCAGTGATATTCACTTAAGGTCACTGATAAACTGGCTTACTACCGCGAACTTCGAAATCTGCAAATTTCGAGGATTTGTCTCATTCGCTCTAACAAAGGTATCATCAGAGTGACTGAAAAAAAAATCAATTTCGAAGTTCGCGGTAGGGCCGCTGGCCAGTCAGTGAGAATCCCTCCTTAGAAACTGCTATCCTATCTGTGGGCCACTGCGTTCCGTATTCCGTTCATAAAGGGACTCCTTTTTATAATCAAATGGCGCCACCGTACTAAGGAACGCAATCCAATAGGGCGGGGAAAAGCCCTTTCGCTACCTGTGTACCCTTATAATCGAGTACAATGGAATATGCAAATTGCGATGTGACTTATAGACCATCTTCATTTTGATGTCAGTACAGCACAGGTCCTTACACTGTGACATACATTTATAAAAATTAAGCAGAAAAACAAAGTTGCAAGTGAAATACAGTTTCTTTCTGGTGACGTTTATTTTTAAATAAAATCAAGGACGTTCATATAAGGAGAGGTAAGTGATTACAATTTTATCACAAAATGTTATAAGGCAAATAAATACTGTCCCTAAGTGACATTAAAAAGTTTTTCTCTAATTCGTGTAGTTAAAGATTATGTAATAGTTTGCTTAAATATTATCTCAAAATGTGGTTACATTAACATTGAGATGATAACCTAGCATATTAAAATTTAGACACAATAGCTATAGTATTCAATAAATTTGTTAAAAATAATAAATAAGTAAAGGTACACATGAGGGTAGTTTCATGGTCGACACTTGCTTAGTTACGATATTTTTGTGTTTTTAATGATTTTTTCTCTTTTTTTGTAATTTTTATACGTATGTTTATTCTGGCTCGTTCATTCGAAGGCGAGCAAAGTCTTCGAAGACTATGTTATCCTCTTCCTCGTTGGTATAGAGAGAATTTTCGTAGCGGTGTCTCTCGATGCTCTGCATTTTCTTCATTGCGTTGAAACGCTGGCGTTCAACAGTGCCTGTGTATTTTGAAAGAGTAAATAATTATACCTAAATTATTTTCGTACCTGAGGCCCTACCGCGAACCATGAACGAAGTGTTGCATCTTTCTCGCACTTGTGACTTCGTACGTAAGTGTGATAGGGAGACAATACTTCGTTCGTTGTTCGCAGTAGGCCGCCTGTATCTTTAATTTGTTACGAATACGAAAGTACCATTCACAACGAATTCATTATTATTATACAACATTATTGTATAAGTATTAAGTTAACGAAGTTTAGATCGATTCGGATACAAAAACGTATATCATATTTTTTGCCTTATGGCCATTGCTGTCTATTGAATTAAGTACAAACTGTTGGCATAAGATGTTTGTATATATAGGGATCTGGTAACTCGGTCAAAATTTTACAAAGACTCTTATTACGCGCTGCATATTATGCGAAGCTTAGTTAATAACGTATGATTGTACGTACCTTCAGCTGGATGCAATAGTTTGAAAGGCACATCAGTGACCAGCTCGCCTCCAAGTGTTCCACAGTTCAACTTGACACGGACAGAGTAAGAAACCACGATACCGATGGCTTCAGTTGGGCACTTGCCCTCAGCTACCAGGGTTGAGCTCGCTAGATTGACGTCGTCTTCCTTCAGGTGCCCGTCCAAAGCGACACCTATGAAATAATTCAAACTTTTTAGTAAATTTCTTAGTTCGTTTAAGTTTATTTTTGTATTTGCTGAAACAAGGTGGATTTAATAATAATAATAATAATAATGGAGGCAAGAGAAAGTCTACGTAGTCCCAATAGTCTTATCCACAACAGGTGTCATCCCAAAACATTTACATCACAGTCTGACATTATTAGGCCTAAAAGCATATATCTACACAATTTTACAAAAAGCCGCTATACTAAATACCTGCCGTATTGTGAGAAAGTTCATGCAACTAGACCCTGAAAATAATTCTCCACAATCTACTTAAATTATAATTTTCCAAAACACTTCCTGCATTTACTTGGTGGATAACCCGTAAATGTAGTTAACCCCAGCCTAGTGCTGAGAAAAACAATATTTCCGATAATAATAATAATATACAGTCTGAGTCCCTTGTGGTTCTGCCTAGCTCTGAATCCCCTCAGTACCCTGCTGAAGGATTCAGGACTAGGTTGCCGGCTTCGGAGAGAGGGTGAAGTCATTTCTCACCTTCTGTACATGGATGATCTCAAATTATTTGCGCCAAATAGCCAAGACTTGTTGGAACTACTGCGAACCACAGAAGTTTTCAGTAGTGCCATCAATATGGAATTTGGTGTCGATAAGTGTGCGGTTATGCATGTGCAGCGGGGGAAAGTAGTAAATTCAACAAATTTACAGCTTTCTGAGACAATGTCGTTCAGATCTATCTCGGAAGCAGAAACCTATAAATACCTTGGTATGTCACAGTCTTTGGGTATTGAAGATATGGGAATTAGACAGGCGGTGAAGGAGCGCTTTTTCAGCCGGCTCACAAAAGTACTTAACAGTCTTTTGTCAGGAGGCAACAAAGTGCGCGCCTTCAACGCCTGGGTAATACCCATACTCACATACTCCTTTGGCATACTAAGGTGGACTCAGACGGAGCTGGACGCCCTGGATCGAAGGGTCCGTACACTGCTTACCACACATCGAATGCTACACCCGCGCTCATCAGTTATGAGATTGTACATCCCGCGGAGGTGTGGGGGCCGCGGCTTCCTAAATGCCAAAAACCTCCACAACCGCGAGGTGTACAATCTTAGAAACTATTTTCTTAGCAATGAGTGCGGGATGCATCGTGATGTGGTGGCAGTAGACCGGAACCTCACGCCGCTCTCCTTGGCAAAAGAGAACTGGCGCAGACCTGTGGTACTAAGCACCGAGGACCGCAGGGCGGTATGGAAGAGCAAGGAGCTACACGGGCGGTTCTACAAGGCCCTCACGGGACCTGACGTAGATCTGCTCGCGTCGGTGAACTGGCTACGATTCGGGGACCTCTTCGGAGAAACCGAGGGTTTTGCCTGTGCAATTGCTGACGAGGTTATCATGACGAATAACTACCGGAAATATATCCTGAAGGACGGTACGGTCGACATTTGTCGGGCATGCCGCCGTCCCGGTGAGTCACTCAGGCATATTATTTCTGGTTGTTCTCAGATTGCTAACACCGAGTACTTGCACAGACACAACCTCGTAGCCAGGATTATACACCAGCAGCTTGCTCTTCAATACGGCCTTGTGGGCTTCGAAGTGCCTTACTATAAGTACACACCTGCGGCAGTTCTCGAAAATGGTCGTGCCACGCTCTATTGGGATCGATCTATCATCACGGACAGGACTATTGTAGCCAATAAGCCTGATATCGTGCTGATAGATCGATCGCAACGCCGGGCAATGCTCATCGACATCACGATCCCCCATGACGAGAACCTCGTGAAGGCCGAGAAGGACAAAGCCAGTAAGTACCTTGACTTGGCTCACGAGGTAACCGACATGTGGGATGTTGATTCGGCGATCATTGTGCCGATAGTTATTTCTGCGAATGGTCTCATAGCGAAGAGTCTCGATCAACACCTCAAGAGGCTCTCGCTAGGTGGTTGGATCAAGGGTCAGATGCAGAAGGCGGTAATCCTGGACACGGCGCGCATAGTCCGGCGGTTCCTCTCCCTGTAGCCCTTCCACCGGCAGCTTGGGCCCGCCCCGTTGCCGGCGGCACCCTAGGTTAGGTTTTTTTATAGTATGTTTATATGTTTTGTATTGATTTTGTATGTTTTATTGTATTTTATTTTTATAACCATATTATAAAATAACCTGACCTAAGAAGATGTATAAATAAAGAGAATAATAATATATTCTTTATTGTGCATAACTATTTAACAAAACAGTAATACAACAAGAAATAAAACATAAACAAAGAGTTAAGCAACAACAGGCGGTCTTATCGCTACACAGCGATCTCTTCCAGACAACCTTAGGGTAGTAGAATAATTACGTTAGGAATTTCCCGTAAAGGTAGCATAAACTATGGAGAAGAACTGGTTGCACATCAGTGTTAAAATATATACATAAACATATATATAATATATACAATTATAACTATAAATACTTAAACTATAAAAGTATTAATATACCTACACATATACATAATTAATATTATATTATTCATATAAAATTAATATAATATTAATTATGTATATGTGTAATTAATATTTTTCTTTTCTAAAATAATTTCATTAGTTAGAATGTTTTCTTACCACGAATGTCCTTGTTAGTACGTGCTAGGGGTACAAGATAGAACGTCTTTGACAGACTAGCTCCAGGGGTTATAGGACACCCTTCACGGCTCTCCAGCGAAGCAACATGACGGCTGAATTGAGAGTTGATCATCGTAATTTCAACATGCTGAACTACCATGCAGCGAATGTTGCGGACCGACTTCCGAGAGTTGTTCGATATAATGACGTTGGCCGCAAGCTTTTCGCCATGATAATAAATCTCCTTATCTAAGGTCACTTCAAGATTGATCTTTCCATTGCTGAAAGTGAAGCCCTTGCTCACAAGAGAGCTTGGAAGACGGCGGCCACGGTTAGCAGGGGCGTGTTGTAGCTGTACAAAGAAAAACGTTTATAATTGAAATCGCATTTTGCATAATTATTGGCTGGCCAATTACATTCACCTAGAGCAACAGTAAAAAAGTTAAATAGTAAAATGGGGTAGGTAGGACATTTAGGTCGTGTTGTTCAGTTCATAGCCGTAATTGAATGACGATGCACCCATGAAAAATAAACTGCGACTATCTTTATCTTACCTTCTTAATAGCAAGAGTCACTGAGCTCCTCTTATGGCTCTTCTGATCTTCGGTCTCAGCTACGTAGGTTCTAACACAGTAATCCACTCCCATCGGCTTGCCCTGGTCTTCCTCAGCTGGTTGCAGAGTGATCTAAATTATTTATAATCACTGTTAAAACTGTCGAAAATTTGTACCTACATAATAGTTTCACATATTCTGTCAATAATTTAGTTTTACCGAGCTAGGAGCCATCTCAGGGAAGTTGAAGGTGAATGGATAGGCATTAGGGCCCAACTTCTTAATTAGCTTTTCCTGGACTGAAGTGAGCTCCATTTTAGAGTTGATCATGGGGACAACTTGCTCTTGTCCAATTATCATTTCCTTAGAAAACTTCACTCCCATCACTTCATCTTCTTCTCTACCATATCGGTAGGTGGTCACAAGCTGAAGAGGAAATGTAATTTGAGAACCCAGACCAAAAAATAACGAGTAAAAAAAAGAAATGTCTGACTATCTGGAACTATCCAACAATATTCACAATCTCTTCAGAAACCGAACGTATTTTTATATTTATGATTTGGTCATTTTGGTGTTCAATACACCACTAATATTTTTTATCAAATACACTGCACAACACTGGATTCACTATAACACTTCACTGATGTACCTGACAGTAGACCTTCCTTCCTTTCAGGTAATCGTTGTCAACAACCACCACTCCATCTACGGGATCGCAGTAATCCATATGATCAATGAAGTCCCGCTTGCCAAGGTAAACCGTGACTTTGCCATTTGGTGTAGTTTTCTTAAATACTTTAACAGCGACGACCATTCTTGATAGGTTTTCGGATGTAACGGACTAGAGTAAATATGAGAATCTGTCTCCGTATGGAGTTGCGATGACTCTGGAGGAGCTCACCAGAAATGATTAGTAGCTGGGATATTTGCTTTTATATAGGAATATGTGAGGCTTCATGCGGAACGTATTCTAATAAGATTATGTATGTAGGCGTCTAAATTGGATTAAAATAATGTGACGCATCGTATAGATATCGATTTTGATGTCACACCACTATTTGAAAATGTCGTGGGGTCGCGGCGTTAAACGAAACGTCACGCTGACGTTTGTTTTGACAGAAAAACTAGGTTAGGCTTCGACTTTATCGGATTCTTATTGCTGCAGTTTTAGGTTTTGTTTTTTCTGATAAACAATGAAATTAGCTTATAAGTATCTTATTAAATTATACACTGTTAAGTTATGTAGGTGTAATATGCAATAATGTGAGTTTATACTTTGATTTTAGCTCTTTGTTTCATTATTAGATGTTGTAGCTTTATTGAAATGTTTTGTTTTAGCTATACGATCAGTATGCCGACGTTTTTGACGCCGGGTCGGCATGGGTACGCTGTCCGGTTCTCACGAACGCAGCCGGACGCTTTAGCGGTTGCCACTAGTCAGTATTATGGCTTAGCTGGAGGAGGAACTCTTTTCTTCTTGGAGCTCTCCCCTGATGGTGCTACCATAGTAGAACTACAGAAGTTGGAGTGGAGCGATGGCCTGTTTGATGTTGTAAGTGGCATTATTTATTTATACAAGCATGAGATAATTTCTAAATGGATTCTTATAAGTCTTACAGCCAAAATATTTAATATAGTTTTAATTTTAATAAATTTGAGAAACCATTTGATTACCACTCAACATTCTGTGTATTAAGACTATTGAGTCAATGGCAACAATGTACAAGGTTCTAAGTTCTGATTAATCCCTTGTATGCCAGAATGTGGATCTGCGTACGAGAAAACTATAAAAAATATTTCCGGCACACAAGAGGTTAAACCTTCACCACTTTGCAACTTATACATTGTTGTCATTGAAGTGTAATTAACAACAGGAAAATCAAGGAAGTCAACAGAATGTAGTATACATTGTTTAAATCTGATTGGGTTCTTATATTAGAGCATCATATCGGAACTAAAATCCAATTAGATTTCTCAATGCAGATACATGTAGGTACACCTTGCTATATATTTCGTGCACTAGTGATTAGTGGAAAGCGGTTTATTTTCTTAAAATGGTTGATCCTTAAAGCCTTGTGCCAATGTCATGTGCAACAATTGCTTGTAACACACTATCCCCCTTAAATAATTAAATGTCATCGAAAATACCTTACACAAAACTATCTAGTCCCACAGTAAGCTCAATTAAGGTTTGTGCTGTGGGTATTAAGTGGGTACATAATTACCTTAATACATAGAAAACAAGCATGACTAAGAAACAAATTGTTGGTTGACAAGCAAAACTCACTAAGAAACAAATACCTAAGTATTTCAAATAAAGCTTGTATCTCAATTCTTTTTTAATACCGACATACAAGGTTACTAAGAATAGAGACAGTTTTTCTAGTGAGTTTTGCTTGTCAGCCGATAAAATATTTGTGCAAAACAATCAAATAAATGCCCTTGCCATGATTCAAACCTGACACCTCCAGCTTTGTTGCCAGAGTACTGGATACATTACAAACTAAGCTATGGAGGCTAACAAAAAACCTTGCTCATAAACATGCATCATTGCCATTTTAGTTAAAATGTGTTTTGTCTCTTATCAAACTTCAGTGACAGATTAGGACAAAACCCTTTTTTTAACTAGTATATTCTTGTCTGAGCCATTTAAATTATAATGAGACTTACACAAGCTCATAATCTTTGAAGACCACAGATGAAGGGATATTTATAAAAACGGAGGTACCTAAATCTGCAGCTGTGAATAAATCTAGTTGTGACTGTTTATCACACCAGTTTTTCTGTCCTTGCAATAATATTTATTTCCCAGTATATACATTTTTGGCTAATTGGATTTCAGATGATTAAGCTTAAAGACAGCAGTTTAGTCTTTTCCATGAGCTTGGTCTTTGTTAAGCCTGCTGTGAACCTAATTTATACTACTGTAAAACTACACAACTATAGTTCAAAAGCTCCTAACTATGGTCCAAAACTAAGTCAAATATCTTCAATTTAGTGTAATGATTGACGCAGTTCTTACACAAAGTCTCCTCATTAATAATTAAAAAAATTAGATAAAACCAAAGTAAAATATTTCCATTGATGCTTAATTATGAGTTGAACTTGTGGACCATAGTTGTAGTAGTGGACTATAGTTGTATGGTTTTAGGGTAGATGTTTGTATACATATGTGTAGATATTATATATAATATCTTTTTATCAACCATTGACATGAAAACTGTCAGATTTGGACCAAATAAAAATGGGACCAATCATCGGTGAGCATCAGCTTTCAAATAAAAGAATCATCAAAATAGGTTTGCCCAGTCGAAAGTTATTAGGATTGGATTCCTTTCCAATTGATTCCTTTCTTTGAAGTTGGTTGATTATTTAATTATTGGACAGATAAATTACATTTTTACACTTTTCTCTACTAAAGCAATAAAGTATGAAGTTAGATGGGATTCAAATTGCATAGTAATAAAATAAAGCGATTTTGTTCAGTAGTCTTTCTTTTAGCCTTTTAGCCTATTTGTCATTTCTGAGCTTACCATTGGACAAAGTTGGTTTGTGCAAGTAAATAAATCCTTTGATATTTATTTATTTATATTGCATATTGACCAGTTTCCCAAAACATATATTTACTATTCAGACACACCTTCGCCCTTGAACTATGAAGGCTTGGCTAACTTGGCTTACATATTCAAATGTTGTGAAGCCAACTAACTTCTGACGTCGCCTCTAACAGGCTTATATCTAGTTGGATCTATTTATTTATAGACGATTGACTTAACACCACTCTTTTGTTTACAATCTAAGTATTTTCTACTACGTTTATGTAAGGTATAAGTAATGGGATGTACTTCTTGGTCTTGGCTCGCATAATGTATTTAGATGGCACATAGAGAATTATATGTCTGAGCGAGGCAAAGTGGGATGCTTTTACTATGGTGATCGATTTCTAAGAACGAACATTTAACAGTTTAGAAATTACCTTTATACAGTGTGTGGCCTTTAACACGGGAGAAAATTGGAATGAGTGACTCTTTACACTATCCACAATAATCCTGTCAAGGTCCGGATGTTTCAAAATTGTTAAGTTCGGAGATATTGTTATTCAAAGTTATGGACCCTAAGTACTGGATCTTGGCATCACGATATCGTAGCTTATCAGTCGCAAGACATCTTAATAGTATACCAGGTACTAACTGAGTCATAATAGTTATATTGTTTTTATTTTGGCACTAATTTGTTAGGTTTATTTTAAAACTTTTTGTACATTTTTCAATGTTTCAAAAATGATATGTTATTGATAACTATAAGTCAAGTAAAACCAATTTAACGAAAATTCCAAGAAAAAAATTGCAAAAAAAGTTTTTTATTGTGATAATTATGTGGAAATTATTGTTGATTTGCTTATTAATGCACCGTTTCAATTTTCACCCCGGTTGTAGCCCACACACTGTATTATATGACGTTAAGTGTATTGAGAAAATGGTGAGCCTTACCGTCATATTAATAAGGATTAATCTATAATTGACAAAAAATAATTCTTAGATCTCGCAGACTATAGGTAACTGTATCCACCAAATACGCAAATACACAAACGTTTTTATTTGCTGGATGGACATATTTGATAAACGATTTTTTCCCTATCAATTATCAAACCGCAATTAGAATGGGATTCGAAAGTACTTTTGACACAACAGTGGTCAATCTAGGATATATTCATGTATTTCCTAGTTTAAGTGCAGATACTCACAGACAATATATCGAATAATCACTCATTACATCTATAAACAACTGTTTTCTTGGTAAATAAATAAAAAGAGGGTCATTTGTTGTGTCAACAGTACTTCCCAATCCCCTTCCGATTCCGGTTTGATAATTCAAAAAGCCAAACCAAAGGAAACGTTTTATTAGCTGGATGGAAATTGGATAAACGTTTACGAGTAACTCATGAACTCGTGATCAACCTTTCTCACGGTAAATTCATGTAACTGTAATGGAAGTGACCATTTGTTTGTCTGATTATTTACTTATGATCCAAGTGTAAGTGTTACACTGTATCTCGATAAGTATTATTTTGATATCTAGACATACGTAGGTTGCCCTGAAAGTTTCGGGAATCGGAAAAAATACGCATTTTAATGAAATAAAAGTACTTTTATTGTTTTTCAAAGTATTCTCCTTTGTGTTTAATACACTTTTTCATTCTCTGAAACCAGTTTTTAAAACAGTTATTGAAGTCTGAAGTGGGGGTTGACAAAATGGCCATTTTATAAGCGTCGACTGCTTCTTCCGCGGTCTGAAAACGCTGACCACGCAACCGATTCTTTATTTTCGGGAAAGTAAAAAAATCGTTGGGACTTAGGTCGGGGCTGTACGGAGGATGGTCCAGTAATTCGACGTTTTCGCCCTTCAGATAGTCGTCTGTTTTCTGAGCGGTGTGAGGGCTGGCATTATCATGGTGTAGTATAATACGGCGGTTAGGGTTAGTTTTTCGCAGTTCAGCAAAAACAATCGGTAAACAAACGCCTATATACCAATCGGCATTGACAGTTCTTCGATCTTCAAGAGCGATAGTCGCCACGTGACCCGATTTGGAGACAAACGTGGCTACCATTTTTTTGATCGTGCTGCGAGAACGAACAACTTTTGTCGGCTTCGGTTCGTCTTCGTAAACCCAAACTCGAGATTGGTTTTTCGATTCAGGCTCATATGCGTAAATCCATGATTCGTCACCTGACACAATACTAAAAACGGCATTTGAGCTTCCTCCATTAAATCTTTTTAAAGTTTTGCGGCACCAATTGACACGTACCGTTTTCTGGTCGTCAGATAACAAGTGAGGAATCCACCGGGAAAATAACTTCCGCACGCCCAACTCTTGTTGTAAAATAACTTGTACCTGACTCATTCCAATGCCTAAAGTCTCCTGAATCTCCCGATATGTAACATGCCTATCTTCCTTTATCAGTTGGCGAACAACATCGATGTTTTGATCGGTAACGGCCGTTTTCGGTCGACCCTCACGTACGTCATCCGCAAGAGACACACGGCCACGTTGGAATTCCGAATACCACCTGTATATGGTCGTCTTTGAAGGTGCTTCACTACTAAAAGCAATAGTTAATCGGTCTCCACATTGTTGTTGTGTTAATCCACTTTTAAAGTCATAATAAATCATTGCTCTAAAACTTTCGCGGGACAGCTCCATTTTCACCAGCGACTCAACGACTTTAAAAAACAATTGAAAATCGGACATTGTTTTTTTTTCTAAGTGGCCAGTGTTTTCGAATAATGAGACTATGCTTGTAAGAAAAAGGTATAACACATGTCAAATATACGTTCCTAAGTATTAAATTCCCGAAATTTTCAGGGCATCCTACGTAATAACTGTAAAATTTGCACAAGTAATAAATAAACATGCGAGAACTTGGTCACTTTCATTACACTCTTGCATGGAATTGCCCCTCAGTCTCCTGCTGGATACAACCTTTCCTATTAATTATGCGTGTGGATGCATTAGGAGGTAAATGTCTATAATTGCTTACTTAGTTGGGGCTTGTCTATTAATCACTTCATACGATTTTGATTTATTTTAGACACCCGCCCCCCCATGGTGATATTTTCAGGACCCCAAAGCCAATATGACGTGTATTTTATTGCCAACTTAAGTAGTCCTTTTAATAAGTAACACTTGATTTTACGTACTTTATTAAGCACACGTGGTGGGGAAAAAACTTTTACTACGAGGTATATGTTCGCGAAGTTTTAAAACTTAGTTCAGGCTTATCTGGTTATATTTAAAAAGTGTAAAAATAAAAGAGTAACAAAAAATTACATGCGATTTGCCCCATGACAACCCCTCCCCCTATTGTGATAATTGGTGATTTTTCTTGACAAACACCCCCCCCCCCCCCTATACAGTATGATGTGATTAATGGACAAGCCCTAGGTGTGAAAACATCACTTATTCTAAAACGGGTCGTTTCTACCCTGTTCGGGGGTATCAGGGAACATAGTGGTATTTGTTTGTTAGAGCCGTTCCGCTAGATAAGTTTAAACAGTTAATATCCATTGGCATAAGCAAGACTCGTACCTATTGTATACGTTTATATTACCAATGTATAACGTTACACGACAGTCCTTATAGTAGACGAAAGCGAACCCGGTGTATAGGGCAATGGATTTGTAATAGAGTTTGAATGTTCTTTTTTATTCCTTTTTTTGTGATTAATTTTTTTTTGTACTTTTCTAGAATATTGTTGAGAGCCAAAATATATTAAGTTAAAAACAATCGCTCAGTGAAATTGCGCAATATGTTTTGACTGTTTGGCTGTTGCGAAACTTGCGAACGATTGCTTTGTTCTTCGAAAATAAGTTTATTCGAACAAAAAGGTTTACATCTTATACAGGTACATCATATCATTTACATGTGAACAGATTTTATCCAAAACTTGTTACGCTGGTACTTAAAATAGGTATAGACCTGTGCTATAAGTACCAGCTACCTTCCATTTATACACGCTTAAGCGTCTCTTCATGCAAACAAAAGTTTTAAAACTATTACAATACAAAAAAAAAATTATAAACTAAAAATGACCGGTAGTAAAATTGATATATATTAGATGAAAATTTTAAAAGAAACTCTAAACAAGGATGACAGTGCACGATGCATGATGATTGTAATGTAGTATTCTTTCGCAGACGTGGTCAGGTACGAGCCCAGGCGTGGCTGCATGCGGCGCAGGCGACGGCGCAGTGCTGCTTGCGCGCGCGGGCTGCGCGGCGCCGCTGCGTGTTCTGCGCGCGCACGCCAGCGAAGTGTGCTGCGTCGACTGGCCCAGGGCGATGCTGCTGAGCGCTAGCTGGGACACCACCGTCAAGCTGGTGAGGCTAACGTAACCTAACCTATAGCGCAGTCTACTGTAGCGCCAGCGAGGTGTGCTGCGTCGACTGGCCCAGGGCGATGCTGCTGAGTGCTAGCTGGGACACCACCGTCAAGCTGGTGAGGCTAACCTAACCTAACCTATAGCGCAGTCTACTGTAGCGCCAGCGAGGTGTGCTGCGTCGACTGGCCGAGGGCGATGCTGCTGAGCGCTAGCTGGGACACCACCGTCAAGCTGGTGAGGCTAACCTAACCTAACCTATAGCGCCGACTGGGACACCACCGTCAAGCTGGTGAGGTTACAGTTTACTGTAGCGCCAGCGCTTCTGCTGAGCGCTAGCTGGGACACCACCGTCAAGCTGGTGAGGCTTACCTAACCTAACCTATAGCGCCGACTGGGACACCACCGTCAAGCTGGTGAGGCTAACGTAACCTAACCTAACCTATAGCGCCAGCGAGGTGTGCTGCGTCGACTGGCCGAGGGCACTGCTGCTGAGCGCTAGCTGGGACACCACCGTCAAGCTGGTGAGGCTAACGTAACCTAACCTATAGCGCCAGATGGGGCACCACCGTCAAGCTGGTGAGGCTAACCTAACCTAACCTATAGCGCCAGCGAGGTGTGCTGCGTCGACTGGCCCAGGGCGATGCTGCTGAGCGCTAGCTGGGACACCACCGTCAAGCTGGTGAGGCTAACCTAACCTAACCTATAGCGCCAGCGAGGTGTGTAACCTAACCTAACCTAACCTATAGCGCCAGCGAGGTGTGCTGCGTCGACTGGCCCAGGGCGATGCTGCTGAGCGCTAGCTGGGACACCACCGTCAAGCTGGTGAGGCTAACCTAACCTAACCTATAGCGCCAGCGAGGTGTGTAACCTAACCTAACCTAACCTATAGCGCCAGCGAGGTGTGCTGCGTCGACTGGCCCAGGGCGATGCTGCTGAGCGCTAGCTGGGACACCACCGTCAAGCTGGTGAGGCTAACCTAACCTAACCTATAGCGCCAGCGAGGTGTGCTGCGTCGACTGGCCGAGGGCGATGCTGCTGAGTGCCAGCTGGGACACCACCGTCAAGCTGGTGAGGCTAACCTAACCTAACCTATAGTGCCGGCGAGGTGTGCTGCGTTGACTGGCCCAGGGCGCTTCTGCTGAGCGCTAGCTGGGACACCACCGTCAAGCTGGTGAGGCTAACCTAACCTAACCTATAGTGCCGGCGAGGTGTGCTGCGTTGACTGGCCCAGGGCGCTTCTGCTGAGCGCTAGCTGGGACACCACCGTCAAGCTGGTGAGGCTAACCTAACCTAACCTATAGCGCCAGCGAGGTGTGCTGCGTCGACTGGCCGAGGGCGATGCTGCTGAGCGCTAGCTGGGACACGACCGTCAAGCTGGTGAGGCTAACATAACCTAACCTATAGCGCTGGCTGGGACACCACCGTCAAGCTGGTGAGGCTAACCTAACCTAACCTAACTTATAGCGCCAGCGAGGTGTGCTGCGTCGACTGGCCGAGGGCGATGCTGCTGAGTGCTAGCTGGGACACCACCGTCAAGCTGGTGAGGCTAACCTAACCTAAGCTGGTGAGGTTACAGTCTACTGTAGCGCCAGCGAGGTGTGCTGCGTCGACTGGCCGAGGGCGATGCTGCTGAGCGCTAGCTGGGACACCACCGTCAAGCTGGTGAGGCTAACCTAACCTAACCTATAGCGCCAGCAAGCTGGTGAGGCTAACCTAACCTAACCTATAGCGCCAGCAAGCTGGTGAGGCTAACCTAACCTAACCTATAGCGCTAGCTGGGACACCACCGTCAAGCTGGTGAGGCTAACCTAACCTAACCTATAGCGCCGGCTGGGATACTACTATCAAAGTAGTCAATCTGCGACCATATATAACATGGACGGCTAACGCCAGCTCAAAAATGCCCCCAAAAGCAATTGTTCAATTGTGCCAAGATGGGCAGGACATAGCGCTTTTCTTAACACCGCGCATATTTCGGCGCAACATGTTTGACAAACGTTTATAGAATATAGCCAATCAAAACTTTGATGAACCAATCACAACTATTTATAAATGGCGGTTTACATTTTTATTGGTTGATATTGAAATTCATTACCGTGATGCATTGAAGTGACACTTGTCAACTAAAATTCAGGACCGTTTTTGAAAGACAATTTAGTATGGCGTGAGGCTTCCATGTTTTATTTGTTCGTAGTGGTGAGGTTACCGTCTACTGTGGCGGCGGCGACCATACTACTGGCAAGCTGGTCAGTGTTTAGAGTAACCCGCCGGCTGGGATACTACTATCAAAGTAGTCAATCAATAATCTCCTTAGAAGTAAAGAGTGTGCTCCGTGGACTGACTTCATTTGCTTAATGTTTGTTGAGATATTACTGTACTTAACTGCTGAGTTTCATTTGTTAAAGAGAGAGAGAGAGAGAGCGAGCGAGCGCGAGAGCGAAAGAGAGAGCAGTCCATATGACAGCACCAACATATTGTATTGTTAGATTTTTTTTTTTATGTAATTTTTCTCTTATTTTATTATTATTCTTTTTTTTGTTTCTATTGTGTGTGTTTAGTAAATAAGTTATTTTGATTCATGCTTTGGTGCTGTACCTTGGGCTCAATAAATCATTTTCTATTCTATTCTATTCAGTCAATATTTAGAGTCACTTTTGCTTAGCGAGCGGCGGCCGTGTTTAGAGTAGCCTATAGCGCCAGCTGCGACACTACTGTCAAATTGGTTTAAATATCTTATTTTAATTCCAGTGGGACCCCGAATCGGAGACATGTCTGAACACGTTCGCCGGCCATTCGCAACTCGTTTACACTGCGGCCTTCTCGCCCCACTCGCCCGCCACATTCGCCTCAGTGTCCGGCGACGGCCACCTCAAGTTGTGGTCGTGTTCGGAACCTTCTAGACCCGCTGCTGTTGTCAAAGCGCACGATGCTGAGGTAATTTGAACTTTATTTCTAGAATATTCTCGCCTCACTCGCCCGCCACATTCGCCTCCGTGTCCGGCGACGGTCACCTCAAGTTGTGGTCGTGTTCGGAACCTTCTAGACCCGCTGCTGTTGTCAAAGCGCACGATGCTGAGGTAATTTCCATTTGAATGATACTGTAATTTCTTAATATTGTAATTTTTCTTAAACTTACGTCGCGAGGCGTGAACGCACGCTCAGTGCTTGATAACGAAGAGAGCTCTCTGAAACATGTCGCGTGAAGAGACTAAATACACGTGAGTTTATCGTTTCATTGTATTTATAATTGACGTCTGGTTCTGTTCCTCGATGATGAGGTAATTTAAACTATGTTACTAGAATGTTTGAATTTAGAAGCTTTCTCGCCCCACTCGCCCGCCACATTCGCCTCCGATTGTGGTCGTGTTCGGAACCTTCTAGACCAGGTGGCTTATGATAGTCCCGTTTTATCTATTTATCGTGCTACGCATCACTTTCGCAATTATATACTTGCTAGAACCTGACGGCAACAACGACAAACGATTAAACACGGTATCATCATAAGCTACTAGCTATTTATTTATTTATTTATTTAATCTTTATTGCACAAAAAAGAAAACTTAAAAGTACAAAAGGCGAACTTAATGCCATAGGGCATTCTCTACCAGTTAACCTTTAGGCGAAGCAGAGAGGTTGTGGGCGGTGTTATATTTTTTATGTAGCTATACTAAGCTACAGCTGCTGTTGTCAAAGCGCACGATGCTGAGGTAATTTGAACTTGATTTCTAGAAATGTCAGACCGAGATACGTCATACATTCCATCTACCTTTCGAATCATGCTATAAGAACTTAGTTGTTACTATAGCGTTTGAATTTAGAAGCTTTATAATAGTTATTTATGTGGCTGGCGCATATATGTACAGTCACATACATAACTTTATCTACATCTTTATCATAAGTTTAGAATGATAATTTACCTTTATTTACATTGATATCCACTAAGTAAAATAAAAAAAACGAACTAAGTAACTCTAAATATAACAATTAAAATCAGTTGAAATTACTCAATTTGTGTAAGAATATCCTACAATAAATATGTATTAAAAAAAAAACAAAAAGAAGTCGACTTTATAACGTAAACATTAATGTACTGACACCTATACTTTAATGTTAATATTATGATGCACTGTACTTTAATGTTAACATTATGATACAGCCACAGACACCGGTTTCTTAATATAGGTCATTACATTACCGTTTCTGAATATGTAATAGGATAATTATGATATGGAGGTGGATAAAGAGTTATATTTTGTTTATCTGACAGATATTTATCCGGGGATTGTGAAACATGTAATAGACTATTTACTGGCGACTGATATATAGTTTTGTCTCAGGTGCTGTCGTGCGATTGGAGCAGGATAGAGACACACGCCATAGCCACGGCGGGCTCGGACGGGCTGGTCCGCGGATGGGATCTTAGGAGACTCACTTCGCCTATGTTTACATTAAAAGGTAAAGCTGTACTTTAATCACATCATATCATCAGCCAAATGACGAACTCACATAAGATTATAATTAAAATGTTATTGACATCTAATGAAATGCTACCTAATGTTTAGGCTTAGGACTTTTCATAGCATATCGTGGTTCTAAAATCCTTAGAGCCGCTATGTGTAAAATTTTCGAAGTCAAAGTCAAAGTATATTGTAATATTAAATATAATGATTTATACCTACTGTCACATCGTTACTGAGTTAATTTTAATCGAACGTAATTAATTTTAAAAATCGAACTTGATTTCATAAAAAGTGTTTACGAAATTAGTTATATCAGAAACCATAAAAAAATGAGACAGTTAGGTTCAAGACAAACTAGAAAAAGTCTTAGATCGGAAATAGCGATGAAAATGGCGAAAGAATCATGTTGTTTTTTTCGAAAGTTTCGAATCTTTCGTATAAATTACATGTAACTTCCAAACAAAAAACAAAACTGACGTTACCTTTGAAGTAAATAGATTGCACTTCACGTTGACGTCACATAGAGCATAGATTAATGATTCGAATTTATAAGTATTTTATCATAATTTAAACGCAGATTTTATTTTAATTTAGAAGCATCTAGCGGGCCAGCAAGGCGGTGGCAACTAACAGGTTACTGTTTGTCTCCTGTTCGTTGCCGCCGCGATTTGGGCTCTACTTTTCACTTACGATCAGGTGGAGTGGAGCCACTTTGTTGTGCCAACATAAAAAAAAAAAAAACTCTTTAGTCAACTGATATTGAGATTTAGTCTGAGCAAAATGAAAAGTCACGTGTTTGTACCAGAGCCAATACATTCGGAGTATCATAATTCAATCAAATAATGCAAAAAAAAAGTATTTTACACGAAAACCCTGAAAGATGCGAAAGGTACAAGGTACAATCGAAGCTCTGTAACGAAAGATACTGTATTTTTGTTCTTTCGTGTTATTTTCATAGCTAATCAGAACCCTGATTTCGAAGACATTCGAAATTTGGCTTTATCTAGTTTGTCTTGAACCTAATTGTCTCATTTTTGTTATGGTTTCTGATATAACTAATTTCGTAAACACTATTTATGAAATCTAGTTTGTTTTTTAAAATTAATTACGTTCGATTAAATTTAACTCGGTAACGATGTGACAGTAGGTTTAAATCATTATATTTAATATTACAATATACTTTGACTTTGACTCCGAAAATTTTACACATAGCGGCTCTAAGGTTTTTAGAACCACGATATGCTATGAAAAGTCCTAAGCCTACTAATGTTATACCTACTTATTTTAATTTATGTTTTAACTACACCTACTTTGCCTAATTATTATTCCTAATTTGATGTAATTTTTTTATTAACTAATTTTGCTCTAATTATTGGGATGTTTATATTATTGAAAAGCATGAAATGATTATTTGTTATTGTACCTAGACATAAGCTTTAGCCTATTTTTCGTCTTAAGACAGTGCTACGCCCTTGCAGGGTGACCATGTATAGTAATCATATTATATGTAACAGCTTTGTAACCATGGTAAATGCATTAAATAAATTTAAATTTAAATTGAGCCTATTAGAGCTCACTGCTGGACATAGATCTCTACAGGTTAACGATCACAGTAATATATCCATTATGATGATGCTGCTGCCCGTCACATCTTTAATAAATGAATGATGACCAAAGCCCGAATGACGGGAGAAAAAATGAACTTTTCACTAGTGCTTGATGAAAGTGTCTAATATTACTAGCAAAATTTGATTTTGAAATCAAAAATATATAAGAATTCATTTAAAAATCGACTTTTCACAAAATTCTCCAGACATAACGCCAATTTAATAGGTAATAACTATACCTAGCACAATCGAGGGATTGACAAAATGAAACATCGACACGTAATAGTTATCTGTTATCGATGAGTACACCCTCTTCTTATAAAGATGCTAACTTTGTAAAATCAGGTAACTAAGAAATGAAGAACATGCTTTGGGAATTTTTCATGTTTTAATTATTTCCTATGTAGATATCGCTACAATATTCTATATTATTCGTTTTTGTTTTGATGGGTACCAAATACACGATACAAGATAAATTACGTGTCATTAATGTCATTATGAATTGTATTTTCTTAACTTACCTGAATTAAAATTTTAAATTAAATGTATTTAACTATTATCTTAACCCTTAGGTGCATACAGTATCATAAATGATACGACCGAAATGACACATGTCGAAATAAGTAATCAATTGCGACTGACACACAGAGCAACAGAGTTCTAAATTGGCATCGAATGTTTACATAAGTCATTTCAGAATTAAACTGTGTGATACCATATGCACCTAAGGGTTAAAGCCGTGTGGTGACGGCAGTAAGAATACATTTGTCACCACCCCAACTCCTCCTGCGGGTGTCGTAAGAGTCGACTAAGGGATCGAAGTGTCACTGACCATTATTTGACAAAATATTGATGATGGGCAGCAGCGTCATCATAGTGGACACATTACTGCGATCGCCAATCCGCTTGCCGAGCGTGGCGATTATGGGCATTTACCTCCTAATGCATCTATACGCATAGTTAATAGGAGAGGCCTACGTCCAGCAGTGGACTATCATAGGCTGATGATGATTATGATTATCTTAAAGTTATAAAATTATTAAGTCGATGTTTAATTTTGGTTAATCTCTCGTTGTTGCTAGCAAAATACCTGGGTATAGTAATAACCCAATATATGATATGTTCCAGGTTGCGAGTGTGCCGTCAGAAGAGTCCAATTTTCGCCGCACGCGCCCTCTGTTATTGCGGGCGTGTCATACGATTTTACTACTAGGTATTTTTCTTAATTACTATTTATTTGACGAATCCTTATAATTATAAGCTAGTTGTTATTTATCGGCTTATTTAAATGAATATGGGCATCTAGCCAAAATATAAATGATCGTTTACGAAACTTATATAAAGTACTAATAGAAAATGAACATACTGTAAAAACCACTCAACTGTAGTCCAATACTGCAACTATAGTCGCACAAGTTTAATTCTTAATAAGATTCAGTCGCAGTGTTCTTTTTGGCTTTGTCCATCTTTTTATTATTATTATTAACTAGCAGTTACCCGCGGCTTCGCCCGCGTACTAACATCTACTCACTGCGTGTTAATGTTTTCCCGCGATTATCGCGCGTTTGCCTTAACCAATGTAAGTGTGGCGGATGGTGCTTTTACCCGTGGTTCGGCTGCGTTCTATAAATTTTTATCACGGTCGTATTAAACTTAATGCCTAAATTCAAGATGGCGAACTTTTCTTGCAATTTTGACTTAAAATTCCATATGAAGAACTTTATTATCTCCAGGACCAGGGGTTTAGGCTGTGCGTGGATCTTTGTCAGGGAGCTTCTTCTTTTATGTATATAGATAGATAGATTATCAAATTCCATCCCATAACAGGGTAAGAGGTGTTACACGTCCGCCTTGTTAGATTTTAAAATCGTTATTGTTTTCGTGAACAATGACTTGATAAACCGTGGAATCGATATCCATGTTGATTTTTACTGTTTGCCCTTTTTACAACATTCAAGGATTGATTTCTCAAAAACTTAAAACACGTCTTTACTCATTTATGTTTAGGGATACTCCTGTGAAATTTGGGATGAAATAGGTATTTTAATTGATCAAGTTTCGCCATACAAACCCTGGACCCCTATCGCACCCCCTAGGGAGTGGATTTTGACCTAACCATTTTTAGAGCTTCCCTACACCCTCAAAGAAACCTACGCACTATATTTGGAATCTCTAGAACCATAAATGAACATGATATATAAATAAATAATAAAATTATATTGATATTTTTCGAAATTTACCCCATAACACCATAACCGTGTACATAGTATTTCATGTCCGCCGCGTTAAATTTTAAAATCGTTATTGTTTTCGTGATCTACGACTCGATAAAGTATAAAAACGATACCCGTCTTGATTCTTTCACTTCGTCACCCTTTTAAACTTTTTCAGGGGTTGAATTTTCAAAAAACCTTAAACATTCCTTTACTCAATTACTTTAAAGAATACTCTTGCGAAGTTTCGGATCAAATAGTTCAACTAATCTTATTTCGCCATACAAACTTTGGACCCCCATTTCAACCCCTTAGAAGGTGAATTTTGTAAAATCCTTTCTTAGTGCTCGTCTACACCATAAAAGGAACCTACGTGCCAAATTTGGAGTCTATAGGACCAGGGGTTTAGGCTGTGCGTGCATCTTTATAAGGGAGCTTCTTCTTTTATATATATAGATGAGGAGTTTTTGCTTATGAATATAACAATTACACCTAATGGAAGATATTCGATTAAGTTTTGGACCATTGTTGGGAGCGTTTGGGCTAATACGGTATTCATAAATAAATAAATATCGTAGGACATCTTACACAAATCGACCTAGTCCCACGGTAAGCCATTTAAGGCTTGTGATGTGGGTACCAGGCGACAATATATATAATAGATAGATACTTAAATACATAGACAGACAGCCATAACCAAAGAACAAATATTTGTGATAAATAAATACACAAATAATGCCGTCGCCGGGATTAAAACCCGGAACCTCCAGCAGGCAGGGTCACCACCAACTAGGCTACGGAGGCTGACATTCATGAAATCGACATAAAGACTGTCCACATATAAAAGTGGTCGACATAAAATTCTTAAAAAAAATAAATAAAAGAAAAATGAAATCTGTGACTGTGACAGTTAGAAGGCGGGATATATAAGGTTTATTTTGGGACTACTTTAGATTTAAAAAATAATAACTATTATAAAATGGCCTCTAGCCAACTGGACAAGCGTAAAAGAATTTTGTACACTTACAATGAAAATCCTGATATGTCGCAAGCTAAGCTAGCTAAATTATTATCCGTTCCTAAATCTACAGTTCAAAAGGTATTGGCTAATTATCGCTCGACGTTGACGGTCGAAAGGAAGAAAGGTTCGGGTAGAAAACACGGTTCCATGGATAAAAGTAAGGCAAGGAAAGTCATCGAGCACTTTAAGAAGAACCCAACACTGTCCATTCGAGACGTCGCCAGGAAATGTAAGGTATCGAAGTCGTACGTCCAGAAGATTAAACAAAAAGCAGGTTTACACTCATATAAGGCGTCTAGCGTTCCAAATTGCGATGCTACTAAACAAAAAGTATGTAAAACTCGAGCCCGAAAATTGTATACAAATTATTTAACGAAATTTGATTGCATTTTGATGGACGATGAGACCTACGTCAAGGCAGATTTCAAGCAGTTGCCAGGGTTACAGTTTTACGTTGCAAATAAACGAGGAGGTATTGATGATAAATTTACAACAAAAAAACTAGACAAGTTTGCAAAAAAATTTTTTGTGTGGCAAGCCATATGTAAAGCCTAACAACTTTCTATTTGACCCTGACACAGTGTCGCTACAAACAGTTTACCTATGGCAATAATGTGCATACGTCATGTATAGTCAGCATGGTGTGTATTGGCTTCATGTTGATATTTTTAATACCAAAAAATTTATTACAGAGAATCAAAGCTTTGTAATATTACCTATTCGTTAAAAACTGATTCCAAATACTCAATATGTATGTATTCTTGATATTATGACTCTGATGAAGTTTGATCTTCGTCAGATGTTGTGTCGCTTTTCAGGACCACTAACCTCGATTATAAATCGTTCGGTCTGGGATTCGATTAATGGACCTTTATTCCTATAATCGTCTTCAATTTTTTTTACATGGTCACATATAATCCACATTTATATTTTATCGAAGTCATCTATATTAATTTTCTTTTTGCGTGGGGCTTTATTTTGTACAGTTGGCAAAGTCACTTCTTTATTTTTAGAAATATTTTTAATCGTCGATCTACATACACCTTAAATGAGAAAATAAAATATATTAAGTTTAATTATAACAACTAACCAATTCAAATACAACCGCACTATAAAGTGTCAGTACCGGTCCTGTCAGTAACCAATTGCAAAACATTTTCCAATGGAATACTATTCAATCCTTCATCCTTTCTTTGGTTTAAATATTTTATTGTATTTAAGACGATTTTTCTTGCTTCTATTGGTATCTTTTTCGGCATTTTTATGATAGAATCGTTTAAGTCGCGATGCATTTTCTTTTTGTTTACATCGGTGACATTCGATGTCATTCAACGCCTGATGTCAAACAGTAATCATTGCCAGTAAAATAAATTAGTGTCACTGAAAATCCGCAACATGGCGAGGGTCAAATAGTAAGTTGTTAGGCTTTACTTGTGGTAAAAAAAGCAAATCTTTCGTTACAACTGGCACGGTTAACCAAGTCATTTACATGAAGGAGTGTTTAAAAAAACGTTTATTGCCGTTCATAAGAAACCACGCCCAGTCAGTCATATTTTGGCCTGATTTAGCCACTTCCCATTACGCGAAATCGGTTATGACCAAACCCCGGATGACGGGAGCAAAATTGCGTTTGTCATTAGTGCTTAGTTAAATATCGACTATTCTATCGACATCCATACCAACATTTTATGAATTAGAAATGTATTGATCAACAGTAATTTATGCAACCGTACGTAATTAGAGGCATTGCGATTTAAAATTGATAAACAATAATATGTCAATAATACCTAGTACCATAGGACAGTTACAAAACCGAAATTAAAGTCTAAAAACCAGCTTGAATGTCGTTCAGAATTTCAAAGTGCACTTGTTAAGATTACTTTTACATCCTCAAGGCGAAATTATTCACAAAAAAATATCAGAATGTGTTGACTAAAAAAATTGGTGAATTCGTATTAAAAATTTTATATATGTTTTGATATCTGGAAAAGAAGTGGAACTACTAGGGAAACATAATAAGCATAATCTATAAATTTCAAATTAAACAATTGTTCATATGGATGTCGATAGAATAGTCGATATTTCATTAAGCACTAGTGAAAAGTTCATTTTTGCTCCCGTCGTCCGGGCTTTGGTTATGACATGGTATGAGGAAAATAATATCTCTGTAGTACCGAAATCTGCAAATCCTCCGAACTGCCCAGAACTCCGGCCTGTAGAGAAATTCTGGGCAATAATGAAAAGAAAGCTAAAAAAAAGTAAGAAAATTGCTACTGATGTACAACAATTCAAAAAATATTGGGATACAACAAGTAAAACGGTCACCGAAACCGATGTGCAAAGATTGATGGAAGTAGTAAGAAGAAAAGTCAGGGCATTTTATTAGTCTTAATGTGTTGCACAAGTCTTGTATTATATTTTGAAGAACACGAATTATACTATTATATAAATATATAATTAATTCGTTTTTGTTATTTTATTCATTTTATTTGTCATTATAACGTCGACCACTTTTTTACGTGGACAGTCTTTATGTGAATCATTTTGTCTTACATATCAGAAAAAAAACTAAGCTACTTTTGTGCCTAAATCCGTTGAAAAGTCACGTGTTCATTATCACTTATCACAACCAGTATACCGTCGTTATCTGGGTCCTTGGTTTATCTACAAACAACTTAATATCTTAAACCACTTTACAGAATCTGGGATCTAAAGCGAGGCTGCGAACCATTAGAGACAATCCGTCACCACTCTGAGTTCACTTACGGACTCGATTGGAGTTCACTCCGACCGCATCAGTTAGCCGATTGTGGATGGGATTCGCTTGTCCACGTATTCACTCCGCGGTGCCTCAAGTGAGGTAAGTTCATGATACATGGTGCCTCAAGTTAGAGACGATCGGTCACCATTCTGAGTTTACTTACGGACTCCATTGGATTTCACTCCGACCGCACCAGTTAGCTGACTGTGGATAGGTTTCGTTTGATTACGTATTCACTCCGCGGTGCCTTAAGTGAGGTAAGTTCACGTTACATGGTGCCTTAATTTATATGAGTTTACGTATCTCGGCTCGTGCATGTATTCACTCCGCGGTGCCTCAAGTGAGGTAAGTTCATGACACAAGGTGTGTCTAGTTAAATACGACCTATTACCACTCTGAGTTCATATAGGTACTCGATTGGAGTTCACTCTGACCACATCAGTTAGCTGATTGTGGATGGGATTCGCTTGTCCACGTATTCACTCCGCGGTGCCTCAAGTGAGGTAAGTTCATGATACATGGTGTCTCAAGTTAGATTCGACCCGTTACCACTCTGAGTTCACTCCGACCGCATCAGATAGCCGATTGTGGATGGGTTTCGCTTGTCCACGTATTCACTCCGCGGTGCCTCAAGTGAGGTAAGTTCATGATACATGGTGTCTCAAGTTAGATTCGACCCGTTACCACTCTGAGTTCACTCCGACCGCATCAGCTAGCCGATTGTGGATGGGTTTCGCTTGTCCACGTATTCACTCCGCGGTGCCTCAAGTGAGGTAAGTTCAAGATACACGGTGCTTCAAGTTAGAGAGGCTTACATGTCATTGCAGTAAGACTCCCTTGTACATGTCTTCACTCGACGGTGCCTTAAATGAGGTAAGTTCAATGTACGTTGGTGCCTCAAGTAAGGTACGGTCACGATACATGTATTGCTAAGTTTATGAATCAGTGACCTATTTCACCATAATTACAAGTGTGACAATTGTAAAATATCACTGTTACTGACGTCACAGGCCTCGGTAGGCTACGGCTACGGCTTACTATCGGACGGTCCATGTGCTTGTTGGCCACCAACATAAAATTATTACTGATAACGTTATTAAATCGTTAATAAACTACTTTTTGTTTTCCGAAACCCCGTGACAATTATTGTCGCAAGGTTTAGTACAATTCTCATTGAATCTTGACATGTGGTTCGGCTTATGTCAGAATTTCACTACAATTGTCACGCTTTTTGTGACAATTGTAATTTTGCTTGGCAAAAAAGTAGTTAATTGCTGCTGATTTATTAAAGTTCCTCCACTACATTTTTTGTTGGTGGCAACCAAACGCACGGCTCTTCCGATGGTAAACGGTAACTGTAGCCTATAGACGCCCCAGATTGGAGAAACAGTAAATTTACAATTGTAGGACTTGTCAATGTGGTGAAATTGGAGCCTGGTCGTAAGACTCTTGTGTATACACAGAACTAAAATGTATGAAACAGTCAATTATTATTTCGAGTTTTTGAGATTAGTCCCATAGTAAAAGTTGCTCAGTATGACTTACATACATTTGGCGCGTTTGAGATTTTACACTGCACGGTGAAACATCCAATCTACACAATGTTTAATATGATAAATTATATTTTCAGATAACCTGAACAAGAGCCTACCTAACTACGCCGTGCCAAATCAATGAACCAATTCATGATAAGGTAAAAAAGTCACCGAAAAAAAAACACTTGAGATTGATGAGATTTTTCTTCTCAAAGCGTTCAAGTAAGTGATGTTGACGAATAACAGGTGAATATTTAGATAGTTGGACAATTAGTAGCAAAACTTGCTTAGCGAAAAGCTGTTCAAAACATAGTTGAGGCAAGGAATGACTTATGACGTCAGAATGTCTATAAAAAAATAATTTAACTGTGAGGAACAAGAACATTATACTCTTTGATGAACGTTTCGTCTCCAAGATCGGTTTTGATTGAAATTTGCTTCATGGATTCTATCGAATAAACTAGATAATTGTAGCAGCATTCAGATCATTAGAATCCTACCCTAGAAAACATATGTAAGTAACTGCAACAAGAGTATTGTTTTACGAAACGAGCCAAAGGCGAGTATTCTATGAAAATACTTAAATAATGGAAATCCATAGATAGCGCTCATAAATTATAATTTTTTTAATGTCGTCAGTTTCATATTTGACAGATTAGAAAAAGAAATTGGAATATTCGAACTTGTAATGAAGCAATAACAGTGCATTGTGTATCAAGGGTGGTAAAGAAGAAATTACACGAGTTTGTGTTACACGTGTAGTGAATAATATTGAAACAACTAGCTAGGAATGATAAGTGATTATTACAGCACAATATTATATTTGTTTCTAGTTTTTAAGTCTTATGATCTTATTCAAATAATGGTGAAATTGATAGCGATAAACAAAATAAGGACCCAATTATTTATTTATCGCAACTGATTTTGATTTTGTATAAATCATTGAATTACTACGCAATAAAGTAGCTAGGTATTTAAAATTTAATACTTGAAGCTTGTAATATAAACTTGAAGACTATAGCGAATATGTAATGTATGTATAATTATAATTTATCTGTCAAAAAATATACATTTTAACACGTTCAGCCCCTGTGACATAACGTTTGTGACGAAAACACTTAAAGCCAGTGTCACAAATCTAACTTCACCCAATTACCTGGGTCTTACTGTCGCCATCAGCACGGATATAACAATACCTTAGCATTTGATAGTTTGACGTCAGGGTTGACGATTACGATGAAGAATTTACTTTAATAAATATTTTGAGATCGATAGATTGAACACTGGTTCCGCAGTGTTTTTTGTATTAATACATAGGTAGTGACAACCCTGACGTACATTTGCTACAGATTTGCGGGTTCGATTACGGGGGCCATCAGATACTATTATACACCGTGTTTTTATTGATTTCCGTTAAATTGGACAGGTTACTTGGGACATTAACACGTTCGACGCCGGTGACACACATATGTGACCGAAAAAACTGTACTCCTATGCCAGTGACACACATACGTGATCAAAGTAATCTTATTCTTATGCCACTAGTATCAATCAAGTTCTCACTCCTATGCCAGTGGCATAAAAATACGAACGTTTTTGACACAGTGCTGTGTCGCCGGCATAGGAGTAGAATCTTTTCGGTCACACATGCGTGTCACTGGCATAGGAGTTCTATCAGATAATTTCGATCGGTATAGTATTAGCACTTAGTGAAACAGTACCGGAGGCGAACGTGTTAATAGAAGTTGCCTGGTATATTGGCTTTTGTTAATTTCGTAATAATTTTTATTTTCATTTTCATACATAATAATAGTAATGGCAGGTGTGAGAGAACCTTAAGAATAAGATCTCAGGTGACTGACGGCACATGTCAAAATAAGTAACATTAGGATGTAATAAAGGTTGCAATACACTTGTTCAGCCATAAAACTTATTTTTTTAATAACTCAATAACAGTAAGAGTTAAGACACTAGTTTCTTAGAGAAATTCATTATTTTTGACCTGAATAAGCTTCCCTTTAATTTAACGGAAATCAATAAAAACACGGTGTATCGAAGCGGCCACGATGTGCAAATGTATCTGAACATGCTATGCCAATCGAGCCTAGGATGTTTAGCCAAGTTGCCAATCGCTAACGCTTAGTAGCGTATTGTAGTTTTCCCTCTCTATCACTCTTTCATATTAGTGCGACAAAGACAGTTAGTTGCCTTTTGTTTACGATTGACGATTAATTAGCGATGGCAACTTGTCTAAGCACCTGCTCAGATACTTAGCCTCTGGCTTCTACGATACATCTGATAGCGACTGTAACTATAGTGCTTATCGTAATTAAGTTAACAGTGTTACGTTTGTACGGTGTAAATTCTGGTAAAAGGTAAAACAACTGGGTGCTAAGCCAAGTTGCCAATCGCTATCGCTTAGTCGTCAATCGTAAACGAAAGACAGCTAACTGTCTTTGTCGCACTAATATGCAAGAGTGACAGAGAGGGAAAACTACGATACGCTACGATTGGCAACTTGGCTAAGCATCCTGTTTGTATGTAAAAAACATAGGTATTATGATTTAAAATGGGGTATTTTACTGACATTTCGGCACGGAGTAGTAGCACGCCTAGCCAGGATGCCATTCTGCGATCGTACGATAAACGATAAGTCACGTGACCATAATGTGTGGAAATAGTCACGTGACTTTTCGTTCGAATCTGTCATTCTCAAACATTTATTACTTATCGCTTATCGTATACGATGGCACCTTGGCTAGGCCTGCAAGGTGCATAGCTAAGATGACAATCGCTAACGCTCAGTAGTATAGCGTAGTTTCCTCTTTGTCACTCTTTTATAAGTTTATGTTAGTGTGACAAAGACAATGGCGTTTCGTTTGCACTGAACGTTAGCATATTTGGGGCACTTTTTTCAAAGTTGTCCCCCCCCTCCACTTTATTTGTAACATAGGTTTTTATCTCTCATTCATCATAAATATCATAAATTATATATATCATAATAGATATTTATGATAAATGAGATTAGATGAGATGATTTATTATAATATTATGATTCCTAATGTATACATTATAGACCACGGATTTTTGTGTCAGTGACGTCACAATAGGGTGATTTGGGGAGTAAATGGAATGGTAGAAGAAAATGATACATAAATTATAAGATAAGATAAAAATGTATATTAATTTTATCAGAGAATAACATAATTTCAATTACTATACGTAACCGAATACATTTGAATAAAATGTTTATTGTGAACATTTTCCAGTAAATTGATCAATATTATTTTTTTAATATGTTTAAAGAGTGGAAGTCATATTAAAAGTTCCAAATCCTTAAAGTGGGGGGTTACGAAATTTGCAAAAGTGCCGAAATATCGAAAGCTGATAAAGACAGCAAATAGGGTATCTTTAATCCATTCACAGTCGATCACAAACGACACGAACCTAGTTTATTATCTTCAACTCTATTAATAACGCGTTACAGTTCAAATTTGATTTTATTCAACAGTGAAAGAGTTAAATCATACTATGTAAACGAATCTTATATCTAGAATAGATAATTTTGTTATTTTAATTGTAAGGCACTGATTTTATTATTTTGTAAATATGTTTAGAGATGTTGTATTCTATGATGTAAAATTTCTGCTATGTAAATACGAATTAATGTGATTATTTATTTAAAGCCATTTTGTATTTGGCTAGTTATTTATTGTTTTTTACGCTTTATCACGTAAATAAAAAGTATATGTTCATAAAGTAAATGACGAGATTGTTTTATTTTTAAAAACTAAGTGAAAGGATTACAGGATTCCGTTGGGATTTCGAATTTTGGAGATTGCTTTGTCTAAACTTGTATTATGCAATATTACAAAACTCCCTGTTTGTAGCTCGTTACGTATTGGGCCCGAGTTATAGTTCAGTTAATACCAAATCGATGCTAGGACGGTGTACGTATGGACGGATTGAAGCTATAAGGGTAAACATGTATTCATGACGTCACAAAAATCCCATTTTATAACCAGTTATAATCCGGGATATTTTTTCCCGTCTGGAAGCTGGTTACCAACTATGGCTACGAATCGGTAACGATTTAGTCTCATTTTGTAACCAGGTACAACACGGGATTCTTTTCCTGTTTCAAACCCGGTTACCAAACGTGGTTACAAATTGAAGCCTATTGAAGGGAGTCTCAATTTGAAGCCAGTTACAGATTGGGATGCTTTTTCAGTTTCGAAGCTGGTTACCAATTTTTAGTAGCGATGTAACGAATATCGGTTTAGGAATATTCGCGAATGCGAATGCGAATATTTGCGATTCATATTCGCAAATGCGAATGCGAATGCGAATATTGGGTATCATACATACCTATACATACATTGCTGGTATAAAATGCCCAAAGGCATTAAGTCCGCCACTTATACTCTTTTGTATGTGCAATATTGTGCAATAAAGTTCAAAATAATAATAAACATTCATTCAAAATCCAAAAATATTGCACAGGCGCAATGAAACGCAAAGAATAGGTCCTTTTGCGTCAATATCTTTGGTTAAAGAAGTATTTAGCAGTGACATTTAGGGACATTTTACCAGAAATACCTATTATACTGAATACTTAGTATTCAGAAGTAAATTCAAAACTAAGCGATTAGTTTTGGATCCAAAGCTACTAGGTGTCACCGTCTTCGCAATCGCCACGACTGTTTTGTTTAATTATACATATCATTTGTGTTTTATTAACTGAAAATACTGAAATATAACGTTTTATTCATCATTCTGTTAAAATATATCATTTTTAGAGTCGTAATTTCTTTTTCCTAGACATCTAGGTATTAAGGTCAACTTTAGAATGTAGTACTTCTTGCCTTAAGTGAACGAAATAATTAAATAAAAATATTCGCAATATTCGCGTCAATTTTTTGCGAATGCGAATACGAATGCGAACATTTTAAAACATGCGAATATTCGCGAATGCGAATATTCGTTA